>JAVIWC010001151.1:0-252803 GCA_031894815.1 Creontiades dilutus | reverse complement strand
TGAAATTACTACAAAAATAGTTTGTTATTGTCAGTCTCAAGAACATTCCAATCGGGCCCTGAAATGCCAAAACTTATGAACTTAATCATACCACAGCTTAATAGCGGTTAAAAAGCTAAATTATGACTGTCGGAAATCTCGGTCACACCATTATTTGACTCTTTTCAATCAACAACAAAATTTCGTGCATAAATTATTGGACATTTTTGGAATTTTATATACTCATAAAATGTTGTGTCAAGAAACTCATTTTCTCTTTTGGGATGCTTGCTTCTCATTCCTAAGGAGAAGTATTGTCTGGAAGAATCATCTGATGAATAAATGAATGTATATATGTACACATATATTTCATATATAAGTACAATATTTCGTATAAATATATACAGGGTCCCCCCCCCTCCCTCCTATAATCGTCTAAATGGCAGAAAACAAAAAACTTTTTTCTGAATCTTCATAATTTTCTCCAAGGATCTCAAATATCTTGTTTGCGCACTCCGCGCAACAGCGCAACCATGCTCAAGTGACACTAACTTTCTTATTTTAAACGAGAACCCGAACTTTTTATTGCTCCCACAACTCGTGGGACACCCTGTATATACAGGGTGGATGGGTTGCAGTGTGAAAATTTTTTTTGGGTAAAACTACATCGAAAATGGAGTAGAATGCCGCCAGAGTGGGGGTCCTATCTCAGTCCATTGGATAGTTATAATTTGTTTAGTGCTTTCACGGTCAACTCCGACCTCACGTCATGAAATCGAGTTTTCTGGAACACTGAAGCGTCCATTTCAATTTTATTATACATTTTCGGATTCAGCATTAAATTTCCTATAACAAAAACATAATTTCAACTTTATAAAATTTCGATAACTCCTGTAAGTGATAAAAACTTTATAAAAATGTGGTAATCCTGAAACTGAGTATACCGTTGGAAAGCTCATGAAATGAGGAAGTTTTTATGAGATTTGACAACTTCTTGGTCTATTTTTGAAACGTCGGCTCAGTTTCGAATTTTATCGAAAAATTTCAAATTTTTCAAATTTTCCCTTTCACTGCGATTATGAACAGAGTTATCGAAATTTTATAAGGTTGAAATTATGTTTTTCTTATAGGAAATTTAATGCTGAATCCGAAAATGTATAATAAAATTAAAATGGACGCTTCAGTTTTCCGGAAAACTCGATTTCATGACGTGAGGTCGGAGTTCACCGTGAAAGAACTAAAAAAATCATAACTATCCAGTGGACTGAGATAGGTCCCTCACTCTGGCGGCATTCTACTCCATTTTTGATGTAGTTTTACCCAAAAAAAATTTTCACACTGATCCCCATCCACCCTGTAATATTTACATAAATACAAACTTGATATCAATTTTATTTATCGTATTGAAGTTTCTTTCAATGCAACCTTTGTGCAAAGCCCATATAATTTTTCACCCTAACTGGGCTTTGTGGTCACTCCCGAGATGCTTCATCATTTGGTTGAGGCAGGGGAGAGACAGGCTAGGGAGTGTCGAATCAACCATTTTCCTCCTCTTCTAATGAAAGCTGTAACTACGTCGACATTTTAATAGCTGAAAAAATTAACATTTAACTTGTCAAATTTTAATCCAAATTAGGGACTAGTTGGTGATACTGCTGCACTGAAAACTGAAATGCTTCACATCCTGGACAGAATTGAAGTGGAGTGAAATAAAAATATAAAAAAAGCCCCACACGTGGTACTGTCTTCTTCCTTGTGTTACCATAACAGTCGTCTTCTCGAAATTCTTTTCTTCAGGTTAAGAGCAGGAATTTCAAAAATATTCTAGGGAGTGACTTCAAATCGTGGAACAGAGGTAAAATGTAATCCGTATCCCAATCTGTGTGTAGTATGTATTCAATGTTATTTCGACACTAGAAAGGGTGGTGAGTAAAATGTTACCAAGGAAAGTCATATGAAAACACAGATAACTTAACCACTCGCGGTGTGGACAATACAAAGAAGGGACAAAATGATACTTAATCATTTTTAATTTTGCCTTGCATTTAGTTTATGACTAATAGAACCAGTATGCCTGCTGTTCTATGCTATGAGGCCAATATTCGAAAAAATTGGCCATCATCTAGAACAGGGGTCTCCAAACTACGGCCCGCGGAATGATTTGGTCTGGCCCGCCGCCCGCGGAAAAAATGGATGGATGGAAAAAATTAGGCTAGCGCCAGAACGTGATGACTTCAAGGGAATCAAGAGTTTTCCCAAACAAATAATAACAACTTTTGGTTCAACGTATGTTTGCGAACAAACCTTTTCAAAAATGACACTGTCAAATCCAAATATCGAGCGATACTTTCAGAAGAACACTTAAAAAATGTCCTTATGATTGGAACAACAGACTTTGATCCTAAGTGGAAAGACATTGTAAGCAAAAAACAATTGCACACATCACATTAGATAGTTTCTTCAAAAATACTTTCTTTAATTAAATCATTTTAAATAAATAAATACAAAATATATTTCTCTTAAACGCTTTGTTTTTAAATTCCTGAAAATGAAATTGTTATTATTTCTTATCAAACGATGAAAAACTAATAATCATCATCATCAATAAAGGCTTATTCAATCACTAAAACCAAATTTTGGTTCCTGTAGTAGGCTTGTATTTGATTTTGAATTTGTCAAATTCGTCTAGGGGTGTTTAAAAACCCTGTTTTCAATTGTTCGACTTTCAAAATTTTCCATTCCTGAAAATTCAGTTGTTAAAATTTTTTATTTTTTATCAACGGAAAATAATTTAATAAAGTAATTATGGAGTTTTAAAAATACAGTAACTAAAAACTAATTTTTTGTACCTATACTAAGCCTAATTTTGAATTTGTCAAACTCGTCTAGGAGTGCTTAAAAACACTGTTTTAAATTGTCTAATTTTCAAAATTTTCCCGGGGGTGGGGGGTGGAAGCCCCTGTTGGCCCGCACCACCAAATCGACGTTATGATACGGTCCTTTTGGCGCATAGTCTGGAGACCCCTGATCCAGAACATTGGATTTGTTGAGATATCTATCTAGGCATGAACAGTTCTTAGAGACGACATTCAACTTCACTTGAAAACCTTCATTCGTAACACATGAGTACACTGTTTAAACGATCTCTCGATGCTATAATAATTAAAGTCTTGAGTATTGAACTTGACAAATAAATGACTTCGGATACTCACAACATCAGAAGTGGGAGAGCCCTTGACCGTTTATGGAAACGATTATTCGTCTCACATCCACTCAACCTCCACTTCACTCTTGGGCCAAATGTTTTATTGACAGGCGTGTTGAATTGCTCAGCTAAAAGGGGGAGTTAACTGGCGTTCTAAACCAAACAACAAACCTCCAGGGCAAGCCGTAGTCAAATGAGAAGTATTAGAAACACTATCATTGTTCAAATGTTTAGCTCGATTTTGTTTTTATGTTTACTAAAGCTATCAGATTGATTCCATTTAAGATCGAGGTAGGTAGATATGGTAGGGATAAGATTACAATCAATCTAGATAAAAAAATCTTTAAACGGAAAAGATGAAGGAAACGGAAAATAAATTAAATTAGGAGACTAGAAGGGGACAATTCTAGCCAGTTCTTTGATAATTTGGATTTAAAGAAAAGAAGAGAAAGATGAACATTTTTCAAGTGTTGCGAAGGTACATATTATGGAGTTTAAACCCCAAATCCAAGATTCTCACTTATCAACACAAAGATAATTAAAACATAACAATTATCAGGAATAAGATGAACAAAACAAACTCATATTAAACACGAACAAATAAAAACAATACGAAAAATCAAAGATGACAGTCATTCCAGACGAAACATCACTACTCACTTGAAGGCGAAAATTGATTAGGTATCTTTTTAATCTGGAATTTTGGTTAATCATTTTCAATTATAAACCTGTGATTGATGAATTTTAAGTTTCAATTTCATCGTCCGAAATTTCAACTAGTTGTCCTCCCCACCTTCACAGGGTATCGCATTCATTAATTGTCTCGTCTAGTAGTCAGCAGACGGCATAGTCGATTGTTACCAGCTCATTAGGGCGCCTGGCGAAAGTTGGACATCCATAACGACACTCTCCCTCGCCGGTCGACAACTATCCGTAAATAACGGGAATTTCTCCAGTGGAATTTTCCCTTCCATTCATCTGCATATGGATCTGACAGGGATTTCATTACTTTTCCAACATTTTGAAGAGTCAAGGGTAAGTTATGCCATCGGGTCTCTGGTTTCGACTAAATGTTCTTAGCGAAATTCATCGTATTCAGTATTCATCGAAAGTCTATTGTTGAAAGTCCGTGAAATAAAATAAAATGGTCACCCTACGATGCAACAACTGTTCCGGAAACTTCATAATCGCAAACCTTTTGGGGTTTGCAGATGACGTTGTCATTTCCGTAAGATTAGCTGGTCATTCCGAATATACCGCCAAAAGTATAGTCCTCATACCCTAGTATAGTTTATTATATATTACCTTAATAAGATAAACCAATATGGCAATATGGCTGCTCTATCTGGGGTTTGGCCAGCAAGTCACAAATAAAAAGGATCCAAACTCAGCAAAACAGAGCATTAAGAACAATAACCGACGCACCATGGTACGTGAGAAATGATAATATACACAAAGATCTTGATGTACCATTGGTTGACGATGTAATCAAAACTACCATAAACCGATAACACGCCACTATATTCAACCACCCATCTCCTGCTGTATTTCAAAATCTACTGTTATTGTGGGGAATCAACCAACCGAGACGTCTGAAAAGAAAGCGAGCACCCGACATATTGGACTCTAGTGAACAAAGTAGTACCTGACTGTTGTAATGTTATTGTGTTGTTGAAATTGGAAATTATTTATATACCCAACTTATTATTATATTCTTAAGAAATCAAAACTAATTTGCTGGGACTGTCGCTGGACAGGAACCCTAACACATGTGCCACGGTACTGATGTACCAGTAATTATTTATCTGTACCATCAGCCTAACACATGGTATTGTAATACTGAAAGTTGAATAAATATTTAAAAAAAAAAAAAAAAAAAAAAAAAAACCGCCAAAAGTGATTTCAGAAGTCGAGAAACGGAATTTCTGTCGGTTGTTACAGAAGGTAACAACTCTCTTTATAAGTTTGGAGCAAGAGTTATCATCACTTTAGAGTATTCAGTAATCATCTGTGAAGATGTGGAGTTGATGTACGAGTTTTCATTTTCAAAAACCCAGCGAATTATTACACATCAGCTCAGTGAGCCTCTTAAATGTATTCTATTGTACCTACTCTTCAGTCGGTGTCGCCATGCATTGTAATTCTATACTAATTGTCCCAAAGGAGTTCCATTTCCAATTCCTAGATTCATATCCATTTTCGCAACGCCTTTTTGGAATCACTTTTGAAACTCAATATTGTGGTTATCAGCGATAGGATGTCTCCGCCATAATTATAGCTCCTTAAGATCGTTTTAAGCCGGGAAGAGAAAAAAGCAGTATCCAATCAACCGTTTACCAGTTTTAATCGAAATTGCAGACGCCATGAGTAGATGTGCATAGGTTTTTCGAAGCAATTTCCACCCAATTTCACTTCCTTTGTGTCCGATTTTGAATGTATGTGTCATATTCGTGTACCGAATTTTTTCTTATAACATCATATTTTGGTTAGGTCATATTTGGAATCATATTTCTGAATTTCCCTTTTTTTCTTCAAAAATTGTACTTTTTTCAAGTTTTGTTGGAAATTGATGAAGAAAGAAGACAATTTTCCTCAACCTAGGTGTTTTTAACTTTTCAACATTGCCTGTCATTAAACGATTTGGATACCCTTTTCGAACGATGGCTAGTTGGCCTACCTAGATAAACTACCCAAGTGGCCATTCGGTTCCTCATGGAAAGTTCTTCAAAAAAAGTCCAAATTTAGGCCGCCTTGATTTGTTTTGAGGTTTTTAGGGATTTCACAAAACTTTGACAACCCTTAAAGGGCACTTTAAATTAAGTGAGGGCGCTGGCTAAAGAATTGGGGCGTTGTCGGACCAACATGGATTTTCCTGAAAATTTAAGATTTTTTGCTCCAGCCGTTTGGGAGAAAACGTGCGTACGGCGTACGGATGACGTACGAAAAACGCTGCAAATTCTTTCACTGGGGTTTATTAATCAATTGGCTTGCGTTCATGATTTGAATTTCTACTAAGCTTTGGAGTGTGCTTGTTTCACAGGATAGAGCGATTATTGAATTTCAGGAGATATGCATGGAGCACGTAAATATGTTCTCAACCAAAATACCTATTTGGATTGATCAGTTGATCATATTTGTGTGCCTCCTGAAATTCAATAATCGCTCTATCCTGTGAAACACGCACACTCAAAGCTTAGTAGAAATTCAAATCATGAACTCAAGCCAATTGAATAATAAACCCCAGTGAAAGAATTTGCAGCGTTTTTTGATGAATGTATGACTGTAAGGAGAGCTGGTTCTCCTTTCATTTGCTCATGAAACTGTAATATACAAGGAACCAAATAAACAATACGTTCAAGTCGTGCAAGTGTGTGCAATTTCCTTGTTGCTTTTATATTTATCCTGTGAAGGAGTCAGTCAAGTACATTTTATTTCAGTATATAACATTACATAATATTTAAAGCGGGACGTTTATTTGTTTATCCGGCCAAAGTGGGACATAATATCGTCCCCCGAGTAAATCTGGGGACAGCGGGACACTAACCTGAAAAGCGGGACTGTCCCGCCGAAATAGAAATATATATTAGATATATTGCTATTTCACTGCTTAATTATTTTCATTTTGACTCACCTCATTAAGGGAAATGACGAATTTGTCCTGCGGTACCAGCTTTCGTAATCCTACGCACATCCTCACACAATTCATAAATACGGTTTTACCGTCTTGAATAAGGTTTCTCTTATCACTCCGATGATAGCAAAGCGTTGGGTTGAAGACAGAACAGTACTTCTCCGTGGTCCAATGCCGCGACTATATCCGTCTACCACAACTTCTCCATGCATGTTGCGGCTGTTGCGTACTATTTTATACTTTCTATTATTTCTCCCTTACTTATAATAACATTTTATTAAAATTGTTGTTTTCATATTTTGAATTGTTTATTCAAAAACCAAGTAAAATGAATTTTGAATATTTTTCAGAAATTACGTTGGAATTTCGGAAATTGCGTTGGAGATTTAGAAGGCTTGTGCAGCCTGCTTTTACCTTTCCGCTTCCGCAGTTGCTTGCAGCTCAATTTGTTTCCTCGCTTTTCGTGTTTCGGTTTTTGGTTTGCATTTAATTATTGATACGTCTATCTCAAAAAATGTACGGTAATACCTTCTAACGTTCATACGCGTCGTTTTTCGATTAGGATTGATTGCGTTTACCTCTATAATCAGCAACAAATTAGAAAGCTTTTGTCCCACCTGTAAACCCTCGAATGAATCAGAATATTTGATACATCATCTACAATGTAAGTCACTCCATTTATTAACCATCTACTCTTACTCCTGCGATTACTAGTGAAATCAGTGTTATACCATAATACATATCTACTTTAAGTACTTCTAACTATGTACTTCTCTATAAGAGCATAATCGGCGCATTTCGACATCATAATATATACACAATCTATGATCTACTTATTCATACTTTTACTACTACATACTGTACATTTATACTACATTCAACACTACTACATTCAAACAACTTGGAAGTAGCTAGGCGGGCCTACGTTTATAGTTGGACTTCCACTATACATCAGTTGTGAGCGAGCCTACAATACAAGTGAATACATTGACTTACGTAAAAATTTAGTCGTATATTTTAATTATTTAGAGCAATACATGTTCATTCAACATCTGGTTAAAAGTGACATCTAACTAGTAAGTAAAGTAAAGTAAAGTAAACAAGGAATTTCACCTTGGATTTTCGTCCGACTACCTGGAGGTGTCGCGGACGTCGCCAGCCGTCCTCCAGAGAGGATCTGAACTAGGTCTGACGATTTCGCTCGTGTGGCTTCCCATTGCCTCACGCCCCTGGGTTGGGAGCGTTTTGGATTCACGTGATATCGAGATCAGAGGTGAATTTTCTAACGACAGGAGAGGTATACAACACTTGATAGGACTTCAGCCCTAATCATTGATGCCAGCCGGATTCGAACCGGGGCATTACTCCGACTGAAAGTAAACAGCTAGAGGACTGACGCCCCAGCTCGTTCGGACAACCTGTCCCCCTGTGACATCTAACTATTTACCACACTGCGATGAATTTGAGAAGTTGGTGATAAACGTAGGTTTTAGAACACCAAACTAAAGCCCCCTTGGTTTAAAAACAGGAAAACATACGTTCACTCATTGGCATAGTTTTTTGATGAATTGATGTCATTAGGAGAGCTGGTTCTCCTTTTATTTCGTCATGAAACTTTAATTTACTAGGAACCAAATGAACAATATGTTTAAGTTGAGTGTTTACTATATGCAATTTCTTTGTTGCTTTTATATTTATCCTGTGAAGGAGTCAGTCAAGAGCATTTTATTTCAGCATACAATATTAAATAATATTTAAAGCGGGACGTTTATTTGTTTGTCCTGCCAAAGCGGGACATAATAGCGTCCCCCGAGTAAATCTGCGGACAGTGGGCCACTAACCTAAAAAACGCTGCAAATTCTTTCACTGGGGTTTATTATTCAATTGGCTTGCGTTAATTATTTGAATTTCTACTAAGCTTTGGAGTGTGCGCGTTTCACAGGATAGAGCGATTATTGAATTTCAGGAGATATGCATGGAGCACGTAAATCTGTTCTCAACCAAAATACCTATTTGGATTGATCAGTTGATCATATTTGTGTGCCTTCTGAAATTCAATAATCGCTTATCCTGTGAAACGCGCACACCCCAAAGCTTAGTAGAAATTCAAATAATGAACGCAAGCCAATTGAATAATAAACCCCAGTGAAAGAATTTGCGGCGTTTTTTTTAATTGAAACACGCACACTCCGAAGCTTAGTGCAGATTCAAATCATGAACGCAAGCCAATTGAATAATAAACCCAATGAAAGACTACTTATTTACCCCAGTAATAATATTGAATAATAATCCCCAGTAATAATATTTACCTACATATTATCAGCGTTTCATACATATCATAATGCTTCAACTCGTGTATCGGCTATAGACTACAAGCATCCACATCGGGTATCACTCCAGTAGCCACATTCACTACAACTCGACGCTATCGGCATCACTAGGTTACAAACAAACAATAATAAACCAAAAAACGCAAATGTTGTCACCATAAATGGGGCCATACATCAAGAATGGTTTGACCTACGGACGTGAAGGGCTCATTCGATTCCTCATGGTATGTTCTTCAAATAGGTAAATATTTAGGCCGATTCGACTTGTTTTGAGGTTTTTAGGGATTTTACAAAACTTTTACAGCCCTTAAAGGGCACTTCAAATTGAGTGAGAGAGCTGGCTCAAGAATTGGGGCGTCGTCGGACCAAGATGGATTTTTCCTGAAAATTTCAGATCTTTTGCTGAAGCCGTTTCGGAGATATCGTGCGTACGGCGGACGGACGGAAAAATTGTTATTGCAGATTCGGATTCTACACCCTTTGAAACGTAAACCATGAAACTTTCAGGGGCGGGGGGTTAGAATTTTTTTTTCCAGAGCGATTACAATGGTTTATTATTGAATAATAAACCAAAATGTATATTGCAGATTTGAGTTCTACACCCTTTGAAACGTAGACCATGAAATTTTCAGGGGGGTAATAAATTTTTCTTTTCAAGAGCGATTACAATGGTTTATTATTGAATAATAAACCAATTATTAAAGTGAGCTGATGCTGGAACGTATCATGTCAACCAATCTCATGATAAGAATGGTACCTATCTTCGTTATCATGTATCACGCTTTATCGATAGGTTCATCATTTTCGTCGCTCCTTAACCAAATTTGTGCGCTATTAACACTCAGAAGCTGAAATTGCATGTTTACTCGTTAGAATTTCACTTGATGATACATAGTCCCTTGGTCAGCTATCTTTCTCCTAAAGCTAATTTTTACGCTATGCAAACTCAAACACTTTAATTGATTGGGTTGACTCCCTGTCCCTTAGTCTTCACCAATCCATGTTTGGTTCTCAATTGGCGATATTTGCTCCATGGGAAAATACCAAAAAATGTTTTCCTATTATGTGGGATTTTCCTACTTAGATATTCATGTTTGATGTTGACCTTGATCCAAGTTTTGGTTCAGGGTGCCGCTGAGACCAGAGGAAGTTTTTACCAGGCGGCCAAAGTTCAGAGGCGAACTGCCTGGGAAAGGGAGGAAACGTGGACTCTCTCACGTATTACAGCCTCCCCCCACCCCACTGTAACTCGCTCTTTCCCAGTCCTCTGTAACTCTCCCGCTCTCATGTTGCTGAGGGGGTTGAAAGGGGAGTCGATATTTCGGGGGTGGGTCTGCCGCCCCCACTTCCCGCCTCCCTCACGAGAGTTAAATGGTGTTGAAGGGGGATGCGTGGATGACGAAGGGTGGGCAGAGGAGAAGAGGTGGAGGTTTTGGAAGCCTAAAAAGGGGAACAGAACGGGGGAGGGGAGGCTACGGGTGGCCCAGTTCCGGCTGTAGAAACGCGGGAAAGAGGCTGGAGGGGTGGGGGGGAGGCCCTCGGGAGGGGTCGACGACCTCCGCGTCGGCTCCACGTGCGGGGCACCGCCTCCGCCTCCACCTCCTGAACCTGTAGCACCGCCAGCCACCGCAGCCCGCTCGACAAACGTCCACCTGCCCTCTCGCCTTCGCATTCCAACACCCCCCCCCCCCCCCCACACACACACACACACACCTGCACCTACCAAGTACCATAATCTACAACAACAACATGACCTTAGATTAGTTACGTAGGTTGCAAGGGGAAACATCAAAGAGAGGGTGCCAATGAAAACAATCAAGTTACAATATTGCTGAGCATAAACACCAACAAGCAAACCTTGAAGTAGTCATGTGGTCAACAAAATCTTCCATGGGACTTGTATACATTCTACCGTCCTCTCTACATTCAGACCTTACATTAGTTATGTTGGTTTTTTTGGCGAAACATCAAATAGAGGGTGCCAACGAGAACAAACTCGTTACAGTGTACCAACGCCAACAATTAGACCTAATAGTCAAACAAAGTCGAGACTTGTATACTGCCACTGTCCCTTTTATATCCAGGATGCACACTGTAACACCTTAGCGTACCGTGATCTACAACGTGATGCCATCGGGCTGAATGTTGCTAGACAAGCCGCATGCTAGGCAAACCACATACAATTGCAATGTACCATAATCTACATCCACGTGACCATAGACCAGTCGCTTTATTTGCTGGGATAAACTTCAAATAGAGGGTGCCAACGATAACAAACACAGTACAAGAAGATCAACATCAGACCTTCTAATTCTCATTTAGTGTCATAAGGTCAAACAAAGTCTTCCTCGAAACCTGCATAGACTCTACTGCCTCTTTTTTTATCCAGAATATGCTCTACAACATCTTAGAATACCATGATCTACAACGTTATGTCATTGGTCCATTATTGCAAGGGAAACTGCTAATAGAGGGTTTCAATTGCAACCACAGAAAATAGAATATACTCTATGTTCTGTGATTATAACCTATCTACCATGATCTACAACATGGCTTTAGATTAGTTCCATTGGTTGCTAGGCAACCATTAAAAACAGGTTGTGAACGAGAACAAAGTGTTACGGTACAAAAACACCAACAATGAGACCTTGTAAATGTCATTTTGAGTCATGAAGCCAAAAAAAGACTTCCTCCTAACTTCTAGAGACTCTACTGACCCTTTTTTATCCAGAATATGCTCTAAAACATCTTAGAATACCATGATCTAAAACGTAATATCACGAACCGCAAGCGAAGAGTGGTAATTACAACAAAACATCTCATTGCAAAGTACCGTAATCTACGACACAACCTTTGACTAGTTCCACTGGTTCTTACAATATTGCGGTGCATAAAAACCAACAATCTTCTTTATCAATTTGTTTATCTAAAACACATTAGGGAAACCATGATCAACAACATGTTGTTATTGGTCTTACTGTTGCTAGGCAAGTAAGGATATGGAATGTCAAAAATACGTTTCAAGGACCATGTGTGGCGGCCGTCTTACAAAAAGGTGCAAATTCTTTCACTGGGGTTTATGGTTCAATTGGCTAGCTTTCATGATTTGAATTTCTACTAAGCTTTGGAGTGTGCGTGTTTCACAGGTGATAGAGCGATTATTGAATTTCAGGAGATATGCATAGAGCACGTAAATCTGTTCTCAACCAAAATACCTATTTGGGTTGTTCAGTTGATCATATTTGTTTGCCTCCTGAAATTCAATAATCAGTCTATCACCCGTGAAACTCGCACACTCCAAAGCTTAGTAGAAATTCAAATCATGAAAGCAAGCCAATTGAATAATAAACCCCATTACAAAAGTTTGCAGCGTTTCATGTATATCAGAATACTTCAACCCTTGTAACGGCTACAAAGCCTTTTAGGAGTTCACTCCAGTATCCACTACATTACTACTACAGTATTACTACATCACCACATCACTAGGTTTCTGCTATGAAAACATAAACAATAATATCCCAAAAACGCTGCAAATTCTTTTACTGCGGTTTATTATTCAATTGGCTTGCGTTCATGCTTTGAATTTCTACTAAGCTTTGGAGTGTGCGTGTTTCACAGGTGATAGAGTAATTATTGAATTTCAGGAGGCACACAAATATGATCAACTGAAAATTCCAATTAGGTATTTTGGTTGAGAACAGATTTACGTGCTCTATGCATATCTCCTGATAGTCAATAATCGCTCTATCACCGTGAAACAAGCACACTCCAAAGCTTAGTAGAAATTCAAATCATGAACGCAAGCCAATTGAATAATAAACCCCAGTGAAAGAATTTGCAGCGTTTTTTAAATTTTTTTATGGTTATCAGAATGCTTCAACCCGTGTATCGGCTACAAAGCCTTTTAGGAGTTCATTCCAGTATCCACAACACTACATCACTAGGTTACTGATATCAAAACATAAACAATAATAAACCAAAAAACGAAAATGTTGGCACCATAAATCGGGCCGTATATCGGGAATGGTTTGAGCTACGAACCTGGGAAAGGGCTCATTCGATTCCTCGTGGAAAGTTCTTCAAAAAGAGTCCAAATTTAGGCCGCTTCGGCTTTTTTTGAGGTTGTTAGGGATTTTACAAAACATTGACGACCCTTAAAAGGCACTTTAAATTAAGTGAGAGAGCTGGCTCAAGAATTGTGGCGTCGTCGGACCAACATGGATGTTTCCTGAAAATTTCAGCTGTTTGGGAGAAATCGTGCGTACGGCGGACGGACGAAATTTTTTTATTGTAGGTTCGGATTCTACACCCTTTGAAACGTAAACCATGAAATTTTCAGGGGGGGTTAGAATTTTTTTTTCCAAGAGCGATTACAATAGTTTATATTGAATAATAAACCAAAATGCACTAAAAACCTCAAATTTTACCCAACAGCCCCCAAGCCGGTTGACTGGAACTTTCCAATGCAACCAATCTGTCGATTAACCCCTAAGAAGATAAGAATGATTGCTCCATTTGCTATATTTTGGTCTTTTGACTCTAATGCGAGTACAGTGCTAATTTGTCTATCGGCCCCATGCTGATCGGCCTGGTTGCACGTGAATGACATTCACTCCCTCCGACCGATTGTTCCCCATTTGCGTTTTGCGCCCCGTGCGAGCGGTTATGCAACTCCTCTTGTTTACACTCTGATAACAACAATCCGTCGGCTTTCTATCGCGGATGACAGACCCCCCTCTGCTCACTCCTCCCGTTCATTCTCAGGTCGATCTAGGTCAACGTATTCGTAGACGTTGAAAAAGAAACCTCTCAACTATCTCGACATTTTTCTCGCGTTATCCGAGATGTGGTCGGTTTCCGTACTGAGTGAACGCACGTTACAGGACCCTAGTGAACAATTTTGAAGATACGGAAAACGAACACATCGCACATTCTAGGTTAGCAGAGATGAATATAATCATATTCATAAATAAAAATACGAATGAAATTCATAAACCAGGAAATATGAATAAGAATACAAATACGGATAAATACTAATAAAGAATTGATAACTTTTTTGGTAATTGTCCTACAGTACACATTTATTTTTTGAAATATGTACTATTCACTAGTGTTTTGTAAATCTCATGGAGATAGCTCATTGCATTACTACATTTGTCTTAGATACCTATCGTAAAGTAGGAAAAAATCACATATATGTAAATATACAAGTGCAAAAAAAAATTACCATTTTGGGAAATTTTGCAATAAATTTGAAGTTTATTATAATTCAGGTTAAAAAAAATTGAATTTTACAATAATTTACTGTGAAACCAAACTAGAGAAATTCTGGAGAATTCCACAAAAACTATTTCATTGTTATATTATATATTTATGCATAATTGACAACTTTGAGCGATCGCCCCCATCTAGGTAAAGAGGGAGTAACATGTTGGTATAAGAAATGATTCGTTTAGAAATACATTTCAAATGTGAGATGTATCGGGGTGATACATGAGAGCTAAATCGTCGTCATGTTGAGAATGAATTGGATCGAAGACTCAGTTTCACCCAAATGTGCTGATTCAGTGGTGAGCGGAGCTGTTGATGTGTGCGCCGCGTAAGAGAGGTCATAGTGGTAGGTGAAAAACAATTCGTGGAAGCCAATTCCGATTAACATGTTGAGAAGGAACAGCAGACTCTGTATTGCGTGGTATGAGATGCGTTCGAGTTTCATAAACCCTTTGTCTAGAGATCGGCATATCAGGTACCCAGAAAGCAATGAAGCCCCGAAAACCGACACCCATCTCAGCCACGGGATCGGAAAAATCCACAACAGGAGCGCTGGAAGGTAAACGGCGTTGGCGTAACCGTAAATACAAAACAACTCCGTAAGTTTGATTTTTTCTCCGGAGGCGGCGCTCCACTCAAGGCAGGTACATATCAACGCGGGGAGGCACCAAGAGCACAGAAACATCATCACAGAGGCTCTGTACATGTTGTTTACAGACGTCCTCCAGGACCTGCCCACGTTGAATTCCATGTAGTGGGCCAAATCCGACGTCATGCTCAGTTCCAAAACCAAAGTGATGAATATCCATATAGGGCCGTACAGATCGGGTCGGCCGTCCAGAACTCCTTCGAGAAAGTCGGTGGACTCCTGCGTTGTGATGGAGCACCAGAGCCTTTTGAGCACCTCAGCTGTCGTCACGTCAAAAAACTGCTGACAGTAGGCGAAAGTAAATTTAGCCTTTTCTTCATTCGGCCTGGAAAAGATGATATCATCGATTACTAAGAAGAAATTTAAAAAAGTATCCCAGACTGGCTGAACCACACAAACATAAAAACCTTCGGAAATATTTTAGATGACATTGAAAGATGTGGAATGTAAGCTGGTTGCTACGATTCTCGGTATGGAATTGCCAAGGGACAGGTTCGGCCATATTTTCGATTTTCCTACATCTTCATTACACTAGTTGCAAGCTGTATACGAATCTGGAAACGTTTGGAACATTGTTGGAAATCAGGAATTTTTCCTGCATAATATATATTAGGGGGGAAACATTAGAAGGGCATCTAATACAAACTGCGGCTGGAACGAAACCGTAGTCGTATCATTCAAAGATCGAATGGAGGGAATTAATTAAATTGGTCGTTGCTACTCGTCACTTTCCTCTTTAGTTATGCCACTCCGTGCTTATCATCTGTTCGACTCAGTCTCTGTTTTATCTTTTACAAATTACTGAATATATCTACTTTTCCCGATAATGTGATTCTGTCTCTTTTTATTATTAAATCACAACAGTAAATCTGAATTTTGATCGAATTTCTATGATACAGATGGTTCACAACACCCTAAAAATTATTGCATAATTTATGAATTTTACCATCGAAGAATCGTTTCAGGCTAAAGAAGTTTCAACAGAGAATAAGTTCAACATTTCATTTCAGAATCAACTTTAGGTCTTGCGCTAGTAAATCACGAGTTAGGCTATTCAACTGTCCTTAATCCTAAATCGGTACTGATTTTTACCAATACGATTTTGCTCGTCTCCGCTGGCGTGACTCCATTTCCGTGGGCCTTCGTTTATCCAAGCGTATTGCCCCGAACATGACCTTGAGCGTTTCTGTTGCCACATGAACTGAATAGCCACGGGTGTGCAATTGCTTTAACCCTGTTCTGTACTTCGGATCACAAATCTAGTGTGATATACGTCAATAGCACGTTGGTATACTACCGTACTATATTGTTACCAAACCATAGTCATACTTCGCCACCATCGTACTATTGTACTACACTATCAGCATATTATACTCCTGAATAGTATACATCCGTAGTAGGAATACTACTTCTACTTCACTAATACCGTACTATACTACAACTTTGTATTTTTAGCATACCACACTATCATCACACTCATATTTTGACATGTAAATTGTTCTATAGTAGGGTAATGGAAAATACCACGCTACTAGCAAAATATACTGCCTTACGACCGTACTGATTATTCTACTAGCACTATATTATACTACCATACTGTACTGATACCACAACATACTACCACCAATACCTTGCCAATACTACGCTACTTACTATTTACTGTTCTGCTAGTATTGCACCACTGAATTGTAGTAATACCAACCTATGTTTTGGCTATTATCATTACAACTGTACTGTATTGTTACCTTACCATTTTGTCATTACTGCACTGTATACTATTATATTACCCTACTAGCGTAGTATGCTATTGAACGGTGTGGGACCGTACTATGTATTCATACCACTCTACCGTCATACTTTACCATCATTGTACGGTACAGTGGGGTACTACTGAACTGAACTACAACCGTACCATGTATTGTACTAGACCACATTATACTCCGTAGTGTTTCCATATTATCTTCATACTTTTATACCTACAACGCACTATTGAACTGTACTAATAGCATACTACTCTGTTACACCACCGTCCCATTATATTGTTAACGGAATCAAACTACGCCTACTACAATAATGGATGATGATTATCCTCGTAACGATTGAACAGACCTGGCAGGACCTCCTTTTGAGTGCTCCGATCCAAGTGGGTTTACCACTAATTTGTCGTCCGATTCGTTGCTGGGGCTGGGATAATCTAGCAGAACGGTGTAGTCCGTTTCCACGAATTCCATGTTCATCATTATTGTCACTGGGAAAAGCTTAGAAATGAGTTCGCCCTATAGGGATTACTCGCGGGGATGGAGACGTAAGGAAAATATAAATACAATTTCGGGTTCCTAAATAGTAGGATCCTACACTTACTTGATGATTAGTAGATAGCCCCCCCATGGGGATCGCTCAGATGGAAAAAATTAGTCCACATATTATTGGAGTAGGTGCGCAGAGTTAGGCGTTAGTAGCAAGTGAAGGATAAAAAATAAACATGTTTAGTGAAAAGCTACCTTGATTTATCACTCATAATATGTGTAATAATCATACATGATGATACGATATATTACATAGTATGATATATATGTTGTATGCGGTATAGCGTATCATAATAGCAACCTGCCAATTACTGTCAAGGCAAGATCTATCGATGAAAGAGTTGGGGGTCGTCAACCTTGGTCTAGCACGACAAATTTTAAGTAGGAACTTCATAGCAATGCACTTGAGCATTGGTATACTAAACAAATTCAATTTCCAAAATTTTCAGGGAGGAAATTTATATAGCAAATTAAACGCTGAAACGCTCTCTGTGTCAAATTGTATTTATTCTCGACAAGCTATGCAATATGTTCATTAATTAATTATTAAATTACTAATGCTTTTAATAAGTGGTGGAATTAGTAAGGTTAGATTGGTTTAGTTTGGTTAGTTAGTTGATGATTTGTAGTGTGTTGTATTGTATGTGTTTGGTGTATTTAGCACCAAAACTTCAAAGAGGAACTTTACTCCTATTCACTTGGACTGAATTCAGCCTGCAGCTGAGATTTAAAAAAACATGGAACATGCTTTAGCCGCTCTTTTTTCTGTTTGATGCTTTCATTTTGCTCTTATTTGGCCCGCCATCTTAAGCTTTCCGATTTTCAGCATTCAGTAATTCAAATGTTCGAATTCTGATAGTAAATTTCTGAATTGTTCGAAGCTCTAAGCAGACAGGTTTCAGTACCAGGGTACAAGGAGCGACCAGAAGCTAATACAGCAAAACCAGTTTTTGCGGTCTTAGCTCCTGGTCGCTCCTTGTGCCCTGGTACGTGTGAGGCTTCCGCGTTACCCTCCCACTTCACATTTTTCGGCTAGTTAGTCCAAGGCTAGAGCGTATTCCATGCTACAAAGGAATAGTTAGATTTGATAGCAAAAGCCTAATCTTTATCAACAGTTACATCTCCGTGAGAATGGTAGTTTTGAGTCAATTGTGTATCCATCATTAGAGCTACGTTGAGGTCGTTTACCTTCAACAGTGTAGCTACAAAAGTGTCATCTATCTTTCTGAAGGAGGACCACCGGATCCAATAACTCCGAATGAAATTTTGTTATATCGCAATTTGCAGTTGAATCTCCAGGAGTACTGTGTTTCTGAGACTACAGGTGATGCTATGTTGGAGTCATCTACATTTACCAAGCATTTGAATGTGGAGGAAAAACTCTTAACCCATTAACTTATACAACTATTTAGTTATATAACAATCTATAAGTGATTGATAGTCACTTAATTTGAAGGAAGAACTCTGGATCCAATAACTTACAAAACAATTTAGTTATGTAACATTTTATAGTTTTGTCTCCATGGTTACAGGGTCTCTAAGATTACTGTAGGCGAATGAGTAAAGCTGCGTCGGGGACACCTATCTTTATCAGTCACTTGAATTTGAAGGAGGACCACCGGAGCCAATAAGTCCTGAAGCAATTTTGTTATATAATAATCTACAGTTGTATCTCCATGATTTCGGGGCTCTGAGACCACGGTGGTCCATCAGCAAAGCTATGTTGGGGTCATCTACTTTTACCAATCATTTGAGTTTGGAGGAAAAACACTGAACCTAAATATTTACAAAACAGTTTCGTTATATGACAATCTACAGTTGTGTCTCCATGATAACAGGGCTTTTGGGACTACTGTGGATGTACCAGTAAAGCTACGTTGGGTCCATCTATCTTTATCAATCACTAGAATTTGAAGGAGGACCACCGGATCCCGATAAATCGGTTCCGAATAAATTTTGTAATTTAATAATCTCCATGACTGAAGGGTTAGACCACAGGTGATCCAACAGCAAAGCTATGTTGTGGTGATCTACCTTTACCAAGCATTCGAGTTTGAAGGAAGAACTCTGGATCCAATAACTTACAAAACGTTAACATATATAATTATAATATATAACATTACGTTATATAACAATGTGTAGTTGTGTCTCCATGATAACAGAGTCTCTGTTACTATTGTAGACGAATCAGTAAAGATACATCGGGGCCACCTACCTTGATCAATCACGTCAATTTCAAGGAAGAACTCTGGATCCAATAACTTGAAAGAAAAAACTTAAGTTCTACAGCAATCTGTGGGTGTGTCACCATTAATGGATGCTTTTGAGACTACCGGTGATCCTATCTTTATCAATCAATGAAATTTAGGGAAGGGCTTCATTATTTACAAAACAGTTTCGTTATTTAACAATCTGTGGTTCTATCTTGATGGTAACGACGGTTCTGAGTCCACAGGGGGATCTGTCTCTGAAGGTAGGTTGGGTTCATCACCCAGCGATGGTGGAGATTGGTCCTTGACACACTTTGGTTGAGCCCCGTTGGACCGCGGCCCCCCCCGCAAACCGCGCGGCACCGAGAGCCAGCTCCCCCCTCCAACCCCCCCCCCCCTCGCAAACCGCGCGGACCGTAACCACTCTCCCTCCCCCTCGCACTGGTGCCTCACACCATGACCGTCCCCCTCCCCCCACCCACTCCTAAGAACCCCGCTCCACCCCAGGCACCGTTTCCTCTCATCTTCTAACCGGTGCCGTTTTCTCTTTTTCTCTCATTTCCTTAACGCCAGTTTCATTACCGCCATAAAAAATTAAATAAATATAAAATGTTTCCCTACATTTCTCGATATTTGTCAATTTTTACGCTCGCACTCGTTTTTTCCCTTAACGAGAGTTTGGCCTTGAATGAGATGAAAATGAAAATTCTCCATGAAAACTGGTGTTCGTGCAGAGTTGCAAAGTAAAGATTGCTCAGAGAAATGATTAGGTACCTACTTTTTCAATTATTTTTCGCATTCCGATAGTATTCGATTGTTGTGATACGATACACACTAACAAGGGATTCGAGACGAGTTCAACAGATACTACCCTCATTATGAGGAATGGCCACCGACAATGCTATTACTTTTTCCCATTCGTTTAATGAGAATGGGACTTTCAATTACCATTACTTTGAAGAGAAAAATGTAATGGATGCTTCACATTCCATTCCTTTGTTTCGGATGGGTAATGGGAATGGGAGTACTTCCATTACATTTTAACAATTTTTCTCAGTAAAAAAAAAAATAATAATAATAATTAAAAAAAATATATATATATATATAACGTTTGTTAAAGAAATAGTACAAATTTAACAGATATAAAGGTGAAAGAATTTGTTTGATATTTCGAAAGAATCTTTGTCAAAAATTAGAAGAAAAGTGATTTTTGGTTTTGGGATCGGGCCTGTATCTTGTTGTCTTGTTTGTCGTCACCATAGTGGAGTTAACTCATTCATTGATGTTGAGTCCGGGTGGACGATTTGATCCCAATACCAAAAGGTGATCTCGTTCCGACTGTTGTAAAAGTCGATCGTTTGTGGGCTGGGTCATCTTTTACTTTTACAACTTTAACGCCAAAACATTCGTTAAAAGTGGTTGAGGGTCCGTGTGATAGTGTGCGGAGTTTTACTGGCCGTGGTTGTGATTGGTGTATCAAAGAGCAGCAAAAAGCGAACTCCTAAGGGACCGCTATTGCAGTTCCAACATTGAAAATTAAAAAATAAAAAGTTTCTTGAAATCAACTTGGTTTTTGTAAGGAATTAATTAAACACAGAATTAATTAAAAGTAATCGGAATGACGATTACTCTTTCCGATTACAAGTAATCGTAATCGTTTTTTCGATTACCATTATTTGCAATCGGTAAATGTAATCGGTTTTTCGATTACCATTACTTGTAATCGGAAAAAGTAATCGTTTTAACGATTACCATTACAGTAATTGGAATGGTAATTACGATTACTTCTGGAGTAATTTCAACCCCAAAACTTCGGATTTTCAATCTCCTCTTTACTGAAATTGTTACTATACTCTTGCCCACTTAGGAGCGACCCTGAGGTTTTCTGAAGACCTCTGGGTCTGGCAACGCCGCTCAAATCGGAGCCTCCAGGTAGTGGCCTGACTCCCATTGGACCCTAATTATGGTGCGGTACTTACGTCTTATGCAATTCAAATGTGATCTAATAGTTAATTCGTGATGTACATGAAAAAAGGGACACAACGAGTATAAATTTGAACTGGAATAACATACCTAGACGTTATGTAAAAATACCCAATAGCGGTTTTCGTCAAACTTAAACAAAAATGGGGGTTTTCCCATGTGGGCATGTGGGGTATCGTGTTCCATGTAATTTTGGACGCTGAAGCGATTGGAGTGGGTCCCAAACCTGTGCGATTGACCCAGAACGAGGAAATCCATTTTCATGGTGTAAAATGGTGCAAATTACATTATTTCCGTACTTTTTCGAGCCCCATCCCATCTGACTGGGTTGGATCAAAGAAACATGAATTTAAGTGTAATAAAGTTCGACACAAGAATAATAAACCCATGTGTAATCAAAATTTGCAGCGTTTTTTTTTTTTTTTTGCAATTTATTACAATTTTGCAATACGACCATACACTTGTTTGATAAGTGTACCTGAACCGATTGATATGAAATTTAGACTTGTTTTCCTCAGAACGACGAGAACATTTTGATTCTCACTAAAAGAGGGGAAGATTGAAAGGGGCTTTACTGCTGCTAATGAGGGATAGTCGGCCGAGTTGAAGGGTCTGCTGGGGTGATGCCACCTGATGGCGGGGAAGGAGTTTTCGTCCCCGCGGTTCGGGGTCGTTCCTATATGGTCAATGGTATAGCCAAATATACGTCATTACAATGAAAGTAATCGGAAAATGATTCATTCCTCAAAGTAATGATTACATCTCAACTCTGTGGTTGATGAATGTAGATATCACCTTGTATCGGGCTGTTCAAGAAGGCAGTCCTGATGTCTAGCTGCATGACATCTAGCCCTTGCGAGGCAATTGTGGAAAGCATTATTTTTACTGTAGTCATTTTGGCCACAGCGGCATAAATGTCTTCCTGTACATCAGCTTGCTGAAAGCCACGCGCTACTAGTCTGTCTTTGTAGGTGTTGTTAGATTTCACACGCAGTACCCATTTTGTGTCAATTACAGGACAGTTTGGTGATGGCTTGTCAACCAGCTCCCATACTTCATTGACTCCAGTTCGCTTTCCATGGCGCTTCTCCGTTTACTTTGTTGATACAAACATGAACTCAAATCTAATTTCATTTTGAATACATAAGTTCATTTCATAGTCGTTGAATCGAGTTGGAGGCTTCAATTGACGTGAAGGACGTTGGTTTCATTCCCAGATGTTGAGGGAATTTCGTCTTCAGAACGTTTTCAGAGTCTTCATCTTGCCCCTTCTGAAGTTTAGAGTTGGTTTATTCCTTAAAATCTGAATACAATTTAGATTCATCAAAAACAACATTTCGTGCCGTGAAGATCTTACCATTGCTTAAAAGTTGGTAGCCGTTACTTGTATAGCCAATCGTAAAGCATTCGATTGCTATTGGGTCGAATTTTGATCTGTTGTCCTTGAGAATATGAGCAGACGCACGGCATCCAAAAATCTTCAAATTGTTGAAATCAATATTTTTCCCATACCATAATTTTGCAGGTAGCTTGTCATCTACAGTAAAACTTCTGTTTATGACATAAACGGCTGTCAGTACGACTTCTGCCCACATTTCCTTACCCAATCTCCTGTCACAAAGCATTGGTCTAGTTCATTCGCTCGGATTTGCAATTGAGTTCGCGGGTGTAAGGACTGTGTGTTCTATTTGAACTCCCGCCTTTTTACAAACATTTTGAAATTTAATTGATTTATATTCAGAGCCATTATCGCATTTTAAACGACTTATCTTAGAGTTCATTTGCGATGAAGCCATTTTTGTACATTCTACGAAGTTGTCATACGCTTCCGATTTATTTTTCATGAGATATATCACGGTAAAGTGCGTGTAGTCATCAATGAAGGATATGAAGTATTTTTCTCCATTTCTCGATGGCGGACTAACAGGGCCAAAAATGTCAGAATGGATAAGGTCAAGAGGCCTACTGCCAGGAGTAGGCAGTACTATTTTTCCATGTCAATTTAGTCATTTTATCCTCCGCACATTGTTTACATACTTCTGCGAGTTGATTGACCTTATCCACATTCTTTATTAATCCAGCTTTTACCAACTTCTCCAATCCTGAATGGCTTAGGTGACCTAATCGACGATGCCATAATCTCAAATCGGGCTTGATTATACACTGATATGCATGTTCTTTTTTCTTGACAGGGAAGTCTATACGATATAGATTGTCATCGAACACTCCTAAAGCGATAGTTGAGTCATTTTTCCTGATTCTAACAGATGTTTAATTGAAGATAACGTTGTACCCTTGTCGAGTGATGGCGCGAACCGACAGTAAATTATGTCGTAGACCAGGCACATAATATACTTTTTGAAAATAACACGTATTTCCGGAAACTCTGTTTTTAAGGAGAATTTTTCCTATCATAGGGCTTTTCATTGTGCCAGGATTAGCCAATTTTATTTGAGCCGGTTCCGTTAAAATTTTTATATCTTCCAAATGTTTTTTGTAATTTACATAGTGACTAGAAGCACCACTGTCAAGGTCAAAACTAATAAATTTTAATGGAGGAAGATCATCTTTTTTTACGCTTAAGAAGGCAAATGCGTCATTTTCTTCTCTAGACGGATCTTTAGTTTTAGCTACATTAGCTGTTTCTTGGGCATGTTTTTTTAAAATAAAAATAGCAGTCTTCTTTCTTATGATTTTTCCTACCACAAAAATTACATTTGATAGGATATTTAGAAAACTTACTCTTATTTTCTAGAGTTTGCTGTGAAATTTTCTTTTTAGCTGAAAAAACACTTTGATTCTTGTTTCTATTTTCTGATTTTTCCTCTCTTGGTTTGAGACCGCTTGTTAAATTGCTTCTCAACTTCGTATCGTACTCCAAAACTCTTCTTTTCACATCATCAAGCTTCGTTTCTTTTTCGTAAAATGTTTCAAGAGCTGTGACGACAGATTCAAATTGAGGAGGAAGTGAGTTTATACAATATACAGCAGTAATCAGATTCATCCAATTTTGCGCCAACGTTTTTCAAGCCAATCAAGTGGCGTTTTGGAGTCATATTTCAGCTCAACAATTTTCTTTGGTACTACCTAACCTTTTACTGCAAGGTCCCTTCTTCTCTTAAGTCGTGCACAGTGATTTCCAAATGTCGAATCTGTTATTGTGGTTTCTGATGTGTTCTAAGTAGGAATCTTCCAAGTGCTGAGCCAGAATTGACTTGTATCTTTTGTCCGCCTTCTCAGCTTTAGCATTGAGGGGATATTCCTTTACACATTCTAGGACTCCTTGTTCATCGAGGTACAACTCCATCCGTAGTTTCCAATCGGGAAAGTTATTTCCGTTGAACGGTTTGACCGCGCGAGCGGTGTTTGGTTGGGTTGAACTCATTTCGCGGAACACGAACAACGAACGCGGAGATCGCGAATTTCAGTATCACGTCGAATTTGGTATAAACGTGGAATGGGCCCATAACCTATTAATATTTACGAGGTTTATGTAAAAGAAATAAAGCCACAATGATTGAAGGGAACTAGAGAAAATTATATATTTTTTGAGTGAAGGAGATATTACAAAAGACAATCGACAGATTATAAAGATAAGAAGTCTTCTTATTCACCATTCTACTAATTGGCAATTCGCAAAATGGCCACAATCTGTGTTGCTAACATTAACATGTTGTTTATTGATTTTTTAATACAAGTTGTTTAATGTGGCGGAATGATTTTACTGATTGACAGAAACATTTTACTAAGAGAAATGAACATTAATTACAGGAGGTTGTCCTTTTGACAAATCGCAAAGAAAAATTAACGAACAATCGATAGCAAAACTGGGTAGGTACCTACCAGTGACAATGCTATTATTGAAGTTTGCATTCGCTTTTGTTTTCTAATTATTCAAAATAGGTAATATCATATTTGCTTATTAATTTTATTTCCAAAATTTTGAGAAACAATCTAAGAGCGATTTCATAGCGGTAGGTACCATGAAAAATGGCTCTGAAAATGTTGAAATACTAATTTTCTACATTTAAATAGGTTTTGAAGCTCCCCGGAATGATTCCTCATTCTCCTTCGGAAAGATTGAAGACCGTATTAGGGATCGAACATAATGAGATCATGAAACTCATGAATAAAAATGGGCAGCGTCCAAATTTGTCTCGAAATTACCTTCTAATTCGTCTATTCCGTCGTCAAATTGGAAATTTCTGAAGTCGGTTGCACAACTAGAGTGGAATGGAGGTCGAGAAAAAAAAAGAATAAGAAAATTGGAAAAAATTGCAGGCTGGGCAGTGTCAAAATCTGTCACATAATCACAATCACTTTTTTTTTTTTTTTTTTTTTTTTTTTTTTTTTTTTTTTTTTTTTTTTTTTTTTTTTTTTTTTTTTTTTTGACGGATAGACGTGATATGGTCTGGTTTATAAAAAATCTGCAACCATAGTTGTAATCAGGAAGATAAGTTAAACTTAGAATCACCTACTTTGTTTCATTTATCGCAAAATGAGTCAACTGTTGCTGAGTTGTGTTATTTGATCGTCGAACGTTTGCTGTTGATGTTGAACCTTCGAAGGGAAAAATATCTAGTTTTAATTTTCTATTTTCGTCATTCATGTGCGTATTAATTTTGTCCGTTCGTCGAAAACGACCGCGTTCACGCAAGTTCGTAACCTGCGACACGCACTGACCCTACGTGACCCGCGTGCCTCGAATCAATATGACGGCATCGGACCTAACGGCCCGGATCGCAGGAAACGAACTGCAGCTGCCTGGAAAGCAGAGTTTAGTTACATGGGTGTCTAGATTGGGTATGTGGGGGCTAACAGCCGGATTTTTTCGTTTTAAATTTTTTTAAGGCAAGGAATAAGCTAAATTGCTGAGTTTTGGCATGAGAGATAGGTGTAAATGTTGGTTGAACTTACGGGACAAACGGAACCAGATTGAACCAATCGGTGCCTGAGAATTTCACTTTTATTTAAAACAATTCCCGCAGATCGTCGCTTTGCACCGCATCAAGATTGTGGGGAAGTAGACTAAAACACCAATTACTAATATAACGGGCTTTTCTAACATTGGACTTGGAAAAAATATCTACTTATTCTAAGATTGTGGAATACTAATCCATTTTTATTCAATAATTCTATCTCTCCCTTAAACGGCCTTTTGGTTTCTTATGATAGGTATAGGAGATGTGGCCAGCCCACACACTTCTACAGACACTGCAGGAATTATCCCCTACTACAGTGCGGAGATTAGCCCTTTTTGTGATATCCATAATCATAATTTCAAAATAAAGGTACCCCAACAAGATAAACAAGAGTTATTTGGTACAGGAATGTGAAGCTAAACGATGAGGTTCATTCCTCCAAGTTGTACTTTGAAACAGCTCAAAACGTTATTGAAATATATAAGCTGGAACAAGACGAAGTATTACACAAACACTTGAAAAATGAAACAACGCATTTTCTTGGCTATTGTCGGCGTAAACCGTTAGAGTTTTGGGGAGTGACTAATTTTCATGAAGAGTGAGCTCCTCCTAGGTAGCCGAAATTTCAACTGCACGGACTCCCTCCAAAAAGCCCCTGCGTATCTTTGCCCCATGCGTTTCTTTTCTTGCCCCCATCTACTCTACTTTTTCGGGTTCTAATGGCAAATATGAAGATATCTTGTGGCTCATGGTTGTTACAGTATTTAATAAAGGAAGGCCGTGTTAGTTACACTATTTATGACTCGAGAACGGTTGAACTGATTTGGCTGAAAATTGGTGGGGAGCTTGGAATCAGGAGAAGGACAAGGGATACTTTTTGTTACGTTCTCGTGAGACGTGACATAAAACGTGGTGTAACAAAATGCAACTGATAAGAAATCACGAAACGCGACTGAAAGCAATTTATCATAATCGAAGAGATGTGCTGTAATGTGTTCAGTTTAGGAATGGAATAGCAAAATCGTGAAATGAATGACTCATTTAATCGGGAAATTGAAAGGGAAAGTAAATATGGTCACCCGGAATTGGATTTATTAGTTCAAAAAAATGTACCGCTGTTGAATCACTAACTAAAGGAAGTTTATGGATGACGGCAATTGATGTTGCGAATGGTGGTTTACAGCTTTTCCAAGTCAGATTCGGAGATTCCCAAATCAATTCCAGAATTTTCCATTTCAATTTCAGACTTTTCCTTTTCAATTTCAGAATTTTCAATTTCATAATGTGATCAATATCCGGGTGGGAGCGTAAAAAAGTGGGATAAAGAGAAGGAAATAAGTAGGTAGCACACAAAATGTATTAATAAAATTAAAAAATTATCACGAGAGGTGAGAAGGAACACGTTCATCGAAATTGATAGCGTGAAGCGCGCAAAAATTTGAAATATGCGCAGAGCGTACCGCTAATTATATTGAGATGAAATTCGTATGGGACTTCAAGAGACCTTATCTGCATAATCCCTCAAAATATGGACTAAATTCGTTCAATTGTGGAAGTTATGGTTGTAACAAGGAAATCCGGACTGACAGACAGACAGACAGGGAACCAAATTTGTTTAGTAGGCTATGAAACGCAAAATGCGAGTGGAAATTCTGAATTCGGACAACAAAAATTGTTTGGCTTCCGAAAGTGAACACAAGGCTTCCGCAGCTTCGCAGACTCGGAAGCAAAACATGCGCATATTTTATCAATTTCGATGAACCTGTTCCTTCTCACCTCTCGTGATAATTTTTTAATTTTATTAATGCATTTTGTGTGCTACCTACTTATTTCTTTCTCTTTATCCCCCTTTCTTACGCTCCCACCCGGATATTGATCCCATTCTGAAATTGAAATGGAAAATCCTGAAATTGAAATGGAAAAGTCTGAAGTTGAAATGGAAAATTCTGAAATTGGTTTGGAAATTCCGAACCTGACTTGAAAAAGCTATATATTTCCAGGGCGCTCCTGGTGGAACTGGTAAGACATTTCTCATATCGATAGTTTTAGCCCCGGTTCTTGCAAGATCCAACATTGCGGTTGCAGTTGCTTCTTCATGAATAGCAGCCACATTGTTAGAAAGATGCAGTAGGGCGCATTCAGCATTAAAATTGTCGTTGCAGAACCAACATGTAATATTGGAAACACTCGACAATGGCCAAAGGTTTATCAGCATTATCTAGAACTAATGCACAAGGGCATATAAACGTGGATTGGAAGTATTAAGCCGAACATTGAAAGATCTACGCAATGACTCGAGATGTTTTGGAGGTGCGATGATTATTATCTGGAGATTTCCGCCAAACATTGGCATTAATACCAAGATCAACTTCTGCAGACGAATTAAACGGTTGCCTCAAATCAACTGCCGACAAACATAGGAGTTGCATTACTGAAAGATACATCTGTGGAAGATTGCTGTGAGCAATTACTGACTATCGGTAATGGTCGAGTAGGTACCTGCCGACAAATCGAGTGGGTTGATTTAATTTCCTAACGTTTGGTGATAAGGAAGTTGAAGAACAATGTGATTTATGTGACGATACACACAGGAAAGTTCGAAGGTGAGGAATTTCTCAATCCTAGGATCAAGTTGATCCCAACTGCCGTGCCATTTGAATTTGAACGACTTCGGATCTGTCTTGCATTCGCATTTACGGCTCTTTATGTCTGGAGTATATACGGCTCTATATTATAGGGTGCATAGTTCCTCTGGCAGGCCTGCTTCACTGCCCTTCCGACGTGTTTTGCTTCCTTTGGTCCTTTGTTACTCGATTTCTACGGGTTTGTTTGAAGTCTCCGCTGCGTCAGCGCTCTTTCAAGGGGAAACCCCGTCGGAAAATGCACGATGCACATCATTAGCACGAAATCGGTTTGTACGGCGCTCATTACCCTCGGGTCGGAGAATTTATCTGATTATTTTACTCCAAAATTTGTTGTTTCATCAGTTTTAATAATAACCCTTGTAATCGATAAACGGGCAATTTTTATGGAACATTTAGTACGGCCATGACATAACTAAATTTTGTCCCTATCAAGTTTAACATCATTCCTAATTGATGTTACTGCACTCCATCGTAACGCTCCTTTCGCCAGTTTGATCAACGTGACACAACTTATAGCTTCTGGAATCGTGAATCGTTTTTCGATTCTCATATATATATGTCCGTCCGTCGTTCGCTGTCTGGAGCTTTTCTCCGGAATAAATAAACCAAATTTGATGCAACTTGAGTCAAACATCATCTGTAGGGATGAGAGACATGTGGGTGTCGTTGGGAATGAGATCTCACATTCGATCAATCCTAAAAGGTAGAATTGAAGGTAGAATTGAATTGATTTTTGAGATTTCAAAAAATTGAAAAATAAATTATTATCTACTTTACCTATTGTGTTTATCCATTTGTTACTGATAGAAAAATACTTCAATTAATCGACTGTTCACTCTAAGTTCTGGAACTTTCGACAGAAACGCGGCAAATTCTTTCACTGGGGTTTATTATTCAATTGGCTTGCGTTGATGATTTGAATTTCTACTAAGCTTTGGAGTGTGCGTGTTTCACAGGTGATGGAGCGATTATTGAATTTCAGGAGATATGCGTAGAGCACGTAAATCTGTTCTCAACCAAAATACTATAAAGGAAGAACGAACGTGATTCCCATTTGAGTAATTTATTATTCAAAACTAGGTATATTAAACGTAAGCGCGGAAAGAAAATTTGGCGCGATCAGGGAAGGAAAACTCACACAGAAAAAACTAGAGAATGAACTCGTATATAATCGTAGGCCACGTCAGTAACAACAAAAGCGTCAAGTTAGCAACCATCAGCTGACGCGCCGAGTGGAGTTGGTCCCCACAATACCTATTTGGATTGTTCAGTTAATCATATTTGTGTGCCTCCTGAAATTCAATAATCGCTCTATCACTTGTGAAACACGCACATTCCAAAGCTTAGTAGAAATTCAAAACATGAACGCAAGCCAATTGAATAATAAAAACCCAGTGAAAGAATTTGTCGCGTTTCATGTATATCAGAATGCTTCAACCCGTGTACCGGCTACAAAGCCTTTTAGGAGTTCACTCCAGTATCCACATTACTACATCACTACGTCACTAGGTTACTGTTATCAAAACAAAAACAATAATAAACCAAACCCCAGTGAATGAATTTGCAGCGTTTCATGCATATCAGAATGCTTCAACCCGTGTATCGGATACAAAGCCTTTTATGAGTTCTCTCCAGTATCCACATCACTACATCACTAGATCACTAGTTTACTGATATCAAAACAAAAAAACCTCTGCCAAGTGGGTGTGGCACATAGCTTCCTCGTATCCATAACATGACTGTAGAGATCATTGAAAATTATTATTGACTAAAGAACTTCGGTCTGTTAGGCGAAGTAAACATTGAATTAGGGTAAATTTATTGTTATGCAGGAGCATAACTTGAGAAAATAAAGGTAGGCATGTTCAACTATTGAACAACTATAAAATATACCTAATAAGTCCAAATAATCCCTGAAAATTTCATCGAAATCGGACTGTAACTTCGCGTAGTTTTGCACGTAACAAGGATTTGCTGACATACGGACAGACACGGAGCCAAAATTGTTCAGAAAGGTCTAAAACGCAAAATGCGAGTGGAATTTTTGATTTTGGAGACAAAAAATTTTCACATTCCGAAAGTGAAAACAATGCTTCCGCTACTTTAGTAGACTCGGAAGCAACAATAATAAACCAGAATATCGCAGATGTTGGCACCATAAATCGAGCCATACATCGGGAATGGTTTGACCTACAGACCTGGGGAAGGGCTCATTCGATTCCTCATGGTATGTTCTTCAAATAGGTAAATATTTAGGCCGATTCGACTTGATGTGAGGTTTTTAGGGATTTTACAAAACTTTGACAGCCCTTAAAGGGCACTTTAAATTGAGTGAGAGAGCTGGCTCAAGAATTGGGGCGTCGTCGGACCAAGAAGGATTCGGATTCTACACCCTTTGAAACGTAAACCATGAAATTTTCAGGGGGGTTAGAATTTTTTTTTTCAAGAGCGATTACAATGGTTTATTATTGAATAATAAACCAAAAAAATTGAACGTTTAAACTTTCGCAGTTGTTAACTATTTTTTTACTTAAAATATTATTCTTACGTTCAAACCGATTTCAGAAGGAAAATTATTAAAATTTTCGTTTCGAATGCAAAGTAACTGAAATTCCTGTAGTCATGCAGGGCTATTTGGTTCCGGCAGTGTCCAGGAACATGCCGAAAAAAACCGAACCTCCGCCGCCCCCGAAGCTGAGCCGCCCCCGGTCGATAAGCGCAACGCCGCCCCCGCTCCGCTTTCACTTTCTACTAGGCCTACTATCAATACCCCTTCACCGCCGCCTCTCCGGCACCCCTTCCCCGCCGCTTCTTCGGTATCCCTCCGCCCCCCTTCGACCCCCATCTAAGGCACAAACAAACCCCCTCCATCCCTGGTGTTGTGAACTAAAATCCGATTCACCGGACTCACCGCGCTCCCTAGTCCCAGGATCCCAGAGTTGAGCAAACACTGTTATCGCCAAAATAAGATCAACAGTGATATTCGTATCAATATTAGAGTGGAATACGCTTTTAACAATAGTTACATCGACACTTTATATTTGCCATCACACAAAGTGCATAAAAAAACTTTGACAAAATCTAAAAAAAAACCACAGCGAAATTGGTTTCTGTTTCCAAAAAAAAAACACTCTGTTTTTGTGTCCAAAAAACTTCGATTGGATGAGTTCTTTGGACAACACCATTTGAGCCAGTTACAGTTGTCAAATTTTCTAAAGTTGTACCGAAAAAATCTCAAAAAATGGCTAAAAAACGTCTACATTACACTTTTAGAACAAAGTGCTCAAGTTATAACTCGATTCAACAAAGGTAAACGTAGTACGATAATTCTGGAAATATCGCTCATTCGACAACACTGAATAATCAGTCAATAATAGTCAATAATGAATTGACTGGAACTTTTACTTCTCAAAAATAAAAAATAGTCAAATAGTAGTAGTAGTAATAAAGCAAAAAATAGTTATTCAGTATCATTATTAATTGATCAAGCGTGTTCCTTAGTTGGAACGTTCAGCCAAAGCTCAGGTTCATAGAAATTTGGAGTTCTAACTAGTACCATGTTCCACCGATGGGTTGTGTGTTCGAAAAATAAGAGAAAGTATTCATTTCCTTTGCAGAATACGCCCTAAAACGCACCAACGATCCAAACATGTGATTCAGATGTAGGCAACGTCCATGTTATACGGATGTTTCCGGGTTTGTTTCCTTACGAACAAGCGCAAATCCCATTCTGTTGGGATTTTTCGGACGAACAGAGTGAAGTAGAAGTTGTAAAATGCTGTTACCTTATTTTAATTGTGAAAGAAAATCAGGTACTAAATTTTTCCAGTTTTGAGTTGATGTCTTCAAAAATATGGCGAAGTTTCCTTTATCATTCGAAAAGAGGAAGAATGTTGATTGTCATCGCTTTTGTAGATCACGCTACAAATAAGAAAATTCGCTGCTCTTCTCTTTTTTCAAAAATAAGATTATCCCATATTTCCCGTCTTTGTGTACTAAATCGCTTTCGTCGGTAATATATCGAAGGGGTTGATTCCAAAAGTAAGAAATCCTCGGAAACCCCACTGTACAGAGCTAACGATTTCGGACGGAGTTAGTTTGCAGTTTTCCGCTCGCAGTGAACGGCCACCCTTACAATGCATTTCCACGGGTCAGCTGAGATGCTCCTAAAGCTAGTTCCTAAACTAATTACCCTCCGAAGCTGTCGTTTAGTACAGAGTTGTTAGGAAAGTAATTCGATTACCCATTACAAATTGCAATTACTTTTCGAGACAGGTAATCGCGATTACCATTCCAATTACTTTAATGGTAATCGAAAAAACTATTCCTTTTTCCGATTACAAGTAATGGTAATCGAAAAACCGATTACGATTACTGGTAAGTAATTACTGGTAAGTAATCGTCATTCCGATTACCATTACAGTAATCGGAATGGAGTACTGGTAATTCGATTACTTTTTTTAATTCGATTACTTTTTTTAATTCGATTACTTTTTTTAATCCGATTACTCCATTGGTAGAATGCAAATTTGGTGCCACAATGATAGATGAAACAATGTTATCTATTTAATACTTGTTATTTGCTTTACTTGCTATGCATTATAGGTACATCGATTGTAAAAGTGTAGAAGTCCGTGAGTTGAAATTTTTCGAAAATAGAGTCATGACATATCCTGGTAAATTCTCCTGCAAAATTTTTATTTTTCGTTATTTTCTGTAAAAAGTGTTTTCCCTTCTAAATCGACTTGTTTTTTGTAAGAAATTAATTAAACTTAAACTTAAACTTAAAGAAATTAATGAAAAGTAATCGGAATGACGATTACTTTTTCCGATTACAAGTAATCGTAATCGTTTTTCGATTACCATTATTTGTAATCGGAAAAAGTAATCGGTATTTCGATTACCATTACTTGTAATCGGAAAAAGTAATCGTTTTAACGATTACCATTACAGTAATTGGAATGGTAATCACGATTACTTCTGGAGTAATTTCAACCCCAAAACTTCGGATTTTCAATCTCCTTTTTACTGAAATTGTTACTAGCCAAATATACGTCATTACAATGAAAGTAATCGGAAAATTATTCATTACTCAAAGTAATGATTACATCTCAACTCTGGTTTAGTATGTAGACCTTGTACTTTACGGTCCCTAAACCCCAGATCAGCTAAGATACTCCTAAAGCCAACTTATATGCTAAATAGAACAGTTAGACGTTTGGGCTTCTCTGAATTTCATCGCTCGAAAGGCAACACTTCACAATCTGAGGGAAGTTGTAAAAACACAAACGTTGAGTCCAAGGAAAAGTTGAAAATGCGCCGTCAGCCGTCTTTTGCTAAGGTTCGCGGTATGTTCATCAGTATTCAGAAGGATGAGTGGAAAGATCATATTATGCTCACTGATGTTAGCCTTTTTCAGGTAGCTCACCCCTGACGTCAGGCCTTTCTGCGAATGCCTTTAGCCGGAGGTTTGAGCCGTAACCCGCCCGGTCAACCGTCGCGGCTGGAAGTAGGTCGGCGTTCTCCTTCTCCTTCGACCAGCTCGAAACACTTCAAAATCCCCCTGCGAGCTTGGATACAGGTTTCCGTTCCCGAAGTAGAAAATCCGAATCTTAATCGAACAAATATGATTTTAAGCGAAATTTTGTGAACCCCCGAACCGCCGAATGCCTTTACTGATAGCCTACTGATTGTGAAAGAGACGTGTTGTTTTGGATTCAATAAGTGTCCAACATTCTAAAGTGATGAAAATTATCAATTTTTAAAAGAACCTAGAAGGACCACCTCAATTTGAGGAATACATTTCTTTACACTTGGAACTGTGGGTGCTCAAGTAAGAAAAAACGTTGAATTGATGAAGCGCCAACTAGCATACTATTTTATTGATGATATTGATTCAAGATGATATGGTTATTGTAGATGATATTTCCCTAAGTGGCCACGGAAAATAACTAATATTTAATTGATTGTTGGTACATAGTTATAAGCTTATCTGAAATGTTCAGTTCAATGTGGAAGATGATCGAGTTCAGCTGTAGGTAATGATGAGATGAGGGTATAGCAGTAGATTAGCAGCCAAGTAACAGGTGTAAGGAGCAGAAATGGGTTTCTTGACATAATAGCTGTATTCCCAAGATGTACAGCACCGCTAATTGCTCATACAGGGGTTTTGAAAAGGTGCAACAGGTGATCTGGTGCCAGGAGGTGCATTGATGACGATGATGATGAAAAAAAAGTAGAAGTTGGGTTGAATACATACCTTTTAATCCACCACACTTGCACAAATAAGTTACTGTGAATTTAAAATTATAATTTTCTTCACAATAGAACTGGATGAAAAGAGATGATGATTTTGGGAACTGGGGACAATGCGGCCTCGGCAAGGGCTACCTTGGTGATGATGAACGTATAACCGAAAAAGGCAAGACAAGATGCTAGGCTAGGCTTCCACATCTACAACATGAGAATTCCCTCATGAAGAGTTTAGAGTGGTGTGAATTCCAGATGAACACAATGAGCATAAATATAAAGAATAATGCACAATTTTATAATAATACTAATAAAGAATAAAATCAACAATACTTGATTTAAATTGAAAATGAAGATTCAGCCAATGGATGTTGAACGGTGCCAATCAGCATCCCTGTACGGAAAAATGCCAAAAAAACTTATCCGTAATCCATGATTACTTCATGAATTAAAGTAAAAACATGGAGAAGATATTGCTAAATCTTCTTTGTGCTGTGGTAACAGATAAGAAGTCTGGGCTATTTCAAAGTGTGATAAGTGATAAACAGACATGATTTTTCATTCTGAACGGAAATATAGTGTGAATTTAAAAATAATAATGTTGAAATGAATAAAGAATATATCTGTGAAAAGTATTTTTCGAAATATTGAAGGTTGAAATTTGTATGGAGTGAATGATGGAACCAGATGAATGCATTGCGGTTGTAAATGAAAAGTAAGTCCAAATCCTTTCCCTAAAGTTCAAGAAGCATGGAACAAGCTTTAGCAGAACTGTCTACTACCTTATAAGGAAGTATTTTCTTTTCACCGTGACTATACAGACCCCTCTATACTGTTGGAGACATTATACTCCCCAGCCCCTTTAGCAGTCCTTGCACAGTCCCCTTTATACTTTTGAGAGCATAGAGGGTAGACGCGCATTACCTTCCATTCTGTTGGGGAAGTAAAAATAGACATTACTTCTCACTCTGTTGGGAAATTAAAAATATTTTTCTTTTTAATGCGTCTATTGAATACACAGTTCACATTCACGAGTACAACTGAGAGCTATTGTTCCTTAATGCAGTGGTTCTCAACCTTTTGTGGCCCATTGCCCCTTTCTGGAGGTTGAATAACACCTATCCCCCCCCCCCACCCCCCTTCATTTTTCCTCGTGTGCCTGATTTTAATTTGAAGTGAAATGTAATAATGAAGCAATTTTATTATTTTAAACAATTTTATTACTGTATATACACACAACCAAAGCAGTGTTATCCGGTCACTCCTAAATAAAATATATACATTTTTTATAGATTTTTTTTAAGAACAAAGAAGATAAAATAAGGAAATTCATCAGTTCAACGAAAAATTATTTTTGTGGTCACGCCAAGCGTTCCAAGTGATTTTTTTTTTGCGTTTGGAGTTGAAAGGTGAAAAAAACGCTGCAAATTCTTTCACTGGGGTTTATTATTCAATTGGCTTGCGTTCATGATTTGAATTTCTACTAAGATTTGGAGTGTGCGTGTTTCACAGGATAGAGCGATTATTGAATTTCAGGAGATATGCATGGAGCACGTAAATCTGTTCTCAACCAAATAACTATTTGGATCGATCAGTTGATCATACTCCTGAAATTCAATAATAGCTCTATCCTGTGAAACACGCACACTCCAAAGCTTAGTAGAAATTCAAATCATGAACGCAAGCCAATTGAATAATAAACCCCAGTGAAAGAATTTGCTGCGTCTTTTTAATGAACCTCAATACCCCCCCACAATAAAAACATCCAAAATTTATCAAGTCCTTTAGCACTCGTATTGCGTTAAAACTTCCCCAAATCCAAATTTAAACGACGCAGCCAAAGGTAGACTGATGTAGAGGAGGCACACAAATATCATCAACTGATCAATCCAAATAGGTGTTTTGGTTGAGAACCGATTTACGTGGTCTATGCATATCTGTAAAAATGAGTATTTGGATTGTTCAGTTGATCATATATGTATGCCTCCTGAAATTCAATAATCACTCTATCACCTGTGAAACACGCACACTCCGAAGCTTATATAGTACAGATTCAAATCATGAACGCAAGCCAATTGGATAATAAACTCCAGTGAAAGAATACTTATTTACCCCACTAATAATATTGAATAATAAACCCCAGTAATAATATTGAATAATATTTGCCTATATATTATCAGCGATTCATGCATATCAGAATGCTTCAACCCGTGTATCGGCTATAAACTACAAGTATCCACATCGGCTATCACTTCATTATCCACATTCACTACCACTCGACGCTATCGGCATCACTAGGTTACAATCAAACAATAATAAACCAAAAAACGCAAATGTTTGCACCATAAATCGGACCATACATCGGGAATGGTTTGACCTACGGACCTGGGGAGGGGCTCATTTCCTCATGGAAAGTTCTTAAAAAAAAAGTCCAATTTTAGGCCGCCTTGATTTGTTTCGAGGTTTTTAGGGATTTTACAAAACTTTGACAGCCCTTAAAGGGCACTTTAAATTGAGTGAGAGAGCTGGCTCAAGAATTGGGGCGTCGTCGGACCAAGATGGATTTTTCCTGAAAATTTCAGATCTTTTGCTCCAGCCGTTTGGAAGAAATCGTGCGTACGGCGGACGGACGGAAAAATTTTTATTGCAGATTCGGATTCTGCACCCATTGAAACGTAAAAACATAAAATTTTCAGGGGGGTTAGAATTTTTTTCCAGAGCGATTACAATGGTTTATTATTGAATAATAAACAAAAATGCGAGTTTGAAAACTGTGTTGTTTTGCCTTTTCAATGGCTGCCCGGCAACTTCAACTGTACAGTACTATTTCCATTTTTCACCCTTTGAATACTCATGGCCCCCCAATCGCCCCCAACTTATTTATCGCCCCCCTGAAACCCAAATCGCCCACTTGAGGGCGATCGCCCCCAGGTTTGGAACCACTGCCTTAATGTATGTAAATATGTATTTGTAGTTGAAGTCATGAACAGCTTAACAAATGATTTTACCTTTACTGCATATAATTTTTTTAAATAATTAGACTACTCAGTCTAATAAGAGAGTCTAACAAGGAGAGATAAATGCTGCAAAATATCACACAAATGTTTATTATTTCTGTAATTTATTATTTTTTACTATTATTTCTGTAATGTATGGATGGCCCTTCCACGTCTTTATCTACAAAATGTCGTTTATGGTACATTATGCTAGGCAAGGCCTATACTTAGCGACCGAATAAAAACATACATTTATGACATGGGGCCAGGCCGACCATTATGACCAAACTGGGATGCGCCATTGTGGCCTGACAGAGCTGCGCCATTGTTACCTTACTGGTTACGTTATTTCGTTCCGACTCGAGGGATAGGTGAAAGTGTGTTCACGATAGATTCCCTACAATTTTTTTTACAATTTGTAGAGAGATAACCATTGCGCATGCGAAAGACAACGATTGTTTGACATTGGCGAAACATCGAGATTAGCAGACCGAAAACACGTTCAGGGATATTCGGTTAGCTTTTAGTCGATTTCCTGTTTCTTGAACGTTAAATGCTGTTGGATTTTAAGCAAGGTAACCGTAGAAATATTTTTTTCATTTCAATGCAATCACATGTCGCTCGTCAAGAAAAGTGGCACTCCCCAAAATTGCTTTTTGGGGTAGCGCTTGCCTGCCCCACTACGTACTAGAGGGAATAGTTGTTTCCGATATTGTAACTGCACCGATCGCAAAAAAAAGCTGTTTTCACTCAACTATCAGAAAGATCAGTGTCTCACTGAACATGTACATTCTCAATGCATGTACTATCAGCACTATTAACACTGAATAGTTAGTGAATCTACTATTCAGTACCTGAAGCACAAAATATGCAGTAAACACAACATAGTAAGTGTATTTAATTTGTTGATTATCATTATGATCACTAACAAGTTTCGATTGGGTTGCATGCATCAAGAAAAATGACTCATCGATGAAATGAGATGTTTATTGGCCGAAAAAGTAATGGATTCCTTCTGATATTGACAACAAAATCAATAGGTTTTCTGTTTCCTGAACAAATCCTTCATTAAATCAGTCTCGTAATGACATCCTCAGGCTACTTATAGAAAACTCATCAATCGGTATCATCATCGGTATTCTGATTTGGGTTTTTTGGCTCTCTTGTAAAACAAGGTATTAAACATGTCACTTTTGTTGTGGGTATGCGGGTTATTACTGTTCCGTTCTGCATTCAACCATTTTAGTTTATTATTCAATAATAAACCATTGTAATCGCTCTTAAAAAAAAAAAAAAATATTCTAACCCTCCCCTGAAAATTTCATGGTTTACGTTTCAAAGGGTGTAGAATCCGAATCTGCAATAAAAAATTTACGCCGTACGCACGATTTCTCCCAAACGGCTAGAGCAAAAGATCTGAAATTTTCAGGAAAAATCCTTCTTGGTCCGACGACGCTCCAATTCTTGAGCCAGCTCTCTCACTCAATTTAAAGTGCCCTTTAACGGCTGTCAAAGTTTTGTAAAATCCCTAAAAACCTCACATCAAGTCGAATCGGCCTAAATATTTACCTATTTGAAGAACATACCATGAGGAATCGAATGAGCCCTTCCCCAGGTCTGTAGGTCAAACCATTCCCGATGTATGGCTCGATTTATGGTGCCAACATTTGCGTATTTTGGTTTTTTATTGTTTGTTTGTAACCTAGTGATGCCGATAGCGTCGAGTTGTAGTGAATGTGGATAGTGGAGTGATAGCCGATGGCGATACTTGTAGTTTATAGCCGATACACGGGTTGAAGCATTCTGATATGCATGAAACGCTGATGATATACAGGGTGTCCCACGAGTTGTTCCCCCCCCTCCTAAAATCGTCCAAACGGGAGAAAACAAAAAAAATCTTTTTTGAATCTTCATTAGTTTTTCCAAGGATCTCAAAAATCATATTTGCGCACCCCGCGCAACTGCGCAATCTTGCGCAACTGACACTAACTTTCTTATTTTAAATGAGAACCCCAATTTTTTATTGCAGATTCGGATTCTACTCAAAATTTCATGAAAATTTGACCCCTCAATCAATTTTTTTGATTGCGCGCAACCGGTTCAGCGAGCACGCAAAGTTGCGCAACCCCAAAATTGTCAAATAGTGGATGATGGTGAACTCTAAAGTGTGGCACATGAATTTTCATTGTTTTTTAACGCTGATTCACGTGGTGCTATCCGTTTCTCGATTCGGCTCAATTTTTGGGGAATAATGACCTAAATTTGGTTATTTCTCGTGAAAAAATCATCTTTTTTCGCGCGTGTGTTTGCACATGAAATTTCATAGGTAATTATCCATTTCCTTTCCGTCCTCCTTTCTCAACCGGACCTCGAAAACTAATCCCCGTAAAAATCTGAAAACAGGCGCCTAAGATTTTAAAAAAACGGACGAGAAATAACCAAATTTAGGTCATTATTATGCAAAAATTGAGCCGAATCAAGAAACTGATAGCACCACGTGAATCAGCGTTAAAAAACAATGAAAATTCATGTGCCACACTTTAGAGTTCACCATCATCCACTATTTGACAATTTTGGGGTTGCGCAACTTTGCGTGCTCGCTGAACCGGTTGCGCGCAATCAAAAAAATTGATTGAGGGGTCAAATTTTCATGAAATTTTAAGTAGAATCCGAATCTGCAATAAAAAATTCGGGTTCTCATTTAAAATAAGAAAGTTAGTGTCAGTTGCGCAAGATTGCGCAGTTGCGTGGGGTGCGCAAATATGATTTTTGAGATCCCTGGAAAAACTTATGAAGATTCAAAAAAAATTTTTTTTGTTTTCTCCCGTTTGGACGATTTTAGGAGGGGGGGGGGGGAACAACTCGTGGGACTCCCTGTATAGGTGAATATTATTCAATATTATTACTGGGGTAAATCAGTATTCTTTCTCTGGGGTTTATTATTCAATTGGTTTGCGTTCATGATTTGAATCTGTACTAAGCTTCGGAGTGTGCATGTTTTACAGGTGATAGAGCGATTATTGGAATTTCAGGAGATATGCATAGACCACGTAAATCGGTTCTCAACCAAAACACCTATTTGGATTGATCAGTTGATGATATTTGTGTGCCTCCTCTACAACAGTCTACCTTTGGCTGCATCGTTTAAATTTGGATTTGGGGAAGTTTTAGCGCAATACGAGTGCTAAAGGACTTGATATATTATAGATGTTTTTATTGTGGGCGGTATTGAGGTTCAATAAAAAAAACGCTGCAAATTCTTTCACTGGGGTTTATCATTCAACTGGCTTGCGTTCATGATTTGAATTTATACTAAGCTTTGGAGTGCGTGTTTCACAGGATAGAGCGATTATTGAATTTCAGGAGGCACACAAATATGATCAACTGATCAATCCAAATAAATATTTTGGTTGAGAACAGATTTACATGCTCCATGCATATCTCCTGAGATTCAATAATCGCTCTATCCTCTAAAACACGCACTCCAAAGCTTAGTAGAAATTCAAATCATGAACGCAAGCCAATTGAATGATAAACCCCAGTGGAACAATTTGCAGCGTTTTTGAAGAATATACCATCAGGAATCGAATGAGCCCCTCCCAAACCATTCCCGATGTATGGCCCGATTTATGGTGCCAACATTTGCGTTATTTTGGTTTATATTGTTTTTGTTTTCATCGCAGTAACCTGGTGATGAAGTGGTGTAGTAATGTGGATACTGGAGTGAACTCCTAAAAGGCTTTGTAGTGCGAATGTGCGAATTAAGCAGTAGATGCGCTTGCGCAGACTGATTTATGAGTGATGAAACTCATGTGGGAACCAAACTCCTCATCCTCCTCATTCCTTGAAGATGTTATCATAATGAAAACTGTAGAAATGAGGCTTCCTAAAAGGATTCCAAGATCGCGCGTGGCCAGAAACTCTTCATGTTGCTATCATGTTCTGTATGTGAGACATCAATAAACCGGTTGTTCCTGACTACCCTAAAAGTTGGAGCTGGGTCCATTTGCTCCGGAAAAAATAATTGTTAAGACTGACTGAGCTGAGGGCACCTTCTAAAAAATTTGTTCTGGAAGGTCTAAAACTCAAAATCCGAGTGGAAATTTTGATTTTTGAGACTCGGTAGCAGTGTTTTCAACTTTTAGTTATTAGGTGAAAGAAACAACCAAAGCTATAGCTTAATTGCTTCTCCTGACAGCTAATTTTCCGCATCTAATTTTCCGAATTCTAATTAAGCTAATAGCTAATTCAGCTTAAAAATTAGCTGTCTCTCAATAGCTAAAATGTAATTTATTTGTAATTAAAGCTAATTAAGCTATTGGCTTCAACATCAGTTAGCTAATAAATTAGTTAGCTAATACCCCATTCTACGTGTTAGAACAGGTGAGGAAGCTACACTGCCTGTCCAACTTGGTTGTTTACCCCGTGAGCATGCCGAGCGTGGGAGGAGTTCAGTCCTGCCCTCCTAAATATAATGAATTGCGTAAAATCGTGAGAGGTTGAGAGAGTTACACAAGCCCCAGGGGGCCCCCAAGGTGAGCGGGCCAGCGTTTGCAAGGACGAGCTCCCCGGCCAAAACAAACATCTCCCTCCTTCCTAAACGTAACGTAACGTTGTTCCACCGCCTCAACTCGGGTTGGTGTTTTGGAAAATATTCGGCTAGATGGCGAATGATAGTACGGAATTCCCTGGAATCCGTTCACTCCGACATTACAATTCCCTTCCGAAACAAACAAGACGTTTCTGAAGATTCCCTCAGAGAATGTAGTTGCTGCAATGGTTCCAAAAACTTGAATTAAACATTATCGAAATTTTCTTTATTAAAACATTCAGAAATGATGGGTTTTATCACCTCTTCATATGTGTTTATATGTGCAACATACGGCTACAAATCGTCTAATTTCTGTTTTCGAAAATTCAGAATGGTTCCGGAAGGATTAAGTTGTACCTGTGAAGCTGTTTCAGCTGTTTTGGGCACCAAAGCCCCAAATTATGTCGCCCAAGAGACACATCCGAAAACCTCCGGAAGTTAATTTCTAATATAATTATTTCTAGCGCTAAAATCTCAACAAAAATAATGAAGGGAGCCCTAAACAAATTTCAAAACCATGTTGTGTAGTATTGTTTTTTTTTTTAATCAAAGTAAGTTGTAGAAATGTAGAAGAATGAATGTTATGAAATAGCTTCAGTCTCCTTGGGTCTCAAGATGTGTTCATTTTACGTGTCCGTTTGGATGTTTCACATGTCAATTCCGTTGGGGTTCCATCAGCTTATTCCTCCTTCACTGGTGTAACACCTGTTCTGGTTCTGCTCTGGAGCTAATAATTCCGCTTCATAGAATCAATAGCATGAATTTATGAATAAAATATTGTGAATACTCTTGAATGACGTTCAGGAAAATGATTCAAAACGTAACGGAACATATTCCCGTAGATATCAACCGGCGGTTTTCGATTCGGCACAGTCATCGATTCGGCACACCTCTTATCCCGATCTTATCAGATAAGATCGATGTGTCCTTACATCGATCTAATTATCGATTATTACATCGATATAATGCCATCTTGAAACTATTATCACGACCATTCAAACCCGAAATTGTTGCTTTCATTCCTATTTCTGTTTCTTCTGATCTATACTTCACTAGAAGGATTGATGTAGGATATTTTTTTGTTTTTGAGATGCGAGCGTAGCGAGCATCCAGACCACCAAACTAGACGGTAGGTGATTTTTGCTTTCACACCAGAAATTGTTGCTTTCATTCGTATTTAGATCGATAATTAGATCGATGTAAGGACACATCGATCTTATCTGATAAGATCGTGATAAGAGGTGTGCCGAATCGATGACTGTGCCGAAACGAAGTACGCCCATATCAACGCCTTCCAATGGATGAGTCAACATAGTATGTATATGTATATATATGTATATCATATTGATATATATATCAATATATTATATTGAGGGTCTATCGCTCAAATTTAATAACTGTCACAGTAATGGTTAAATCGAGTTGAAATTTATTTGAGGTTAGTATATTGGCATTCATATTTTCCAAATTCTGCAATATCGGACCACTATAACCTGGGAATATTAGGTTTGACGGATTTCTCATTTGCGCATGCTCAGAGTAAACTATTGATATTTGAACTATAAAATCGTAGGAGCCATCTAGAAACACGCACACGAATGAAGGGTATTCCCTGTAAATTTCCAGACCAGAAGTGTCCAAATCGGGTAAAAATTGTTAACATTAAGCTTGTGTGCTTTGGAGTGTGCGTGTTTCACAGTATTGAATTTCAGGAGGCACACAAATATGATCAACTGATCAATCCAAATAGGTATTTTGGTTGAGAACAGATTTACGTGCTCCATGCATATCTCCTGAAATTCAATAATAGCTCTATCCTGTGAAAAACGTACACTCCAAAGCTTAGTAAAAATTCAAATCATGATCGCAAGCCAATTGAATAATAAACCCCAGTGAAAGAATTTGCAGCGTTTTTTCATGCACATCACTATTCTGGTGATGGCATGATCGAATTAACTATTAGATCACATTTCGAATGCATAAGACGCGTAAGTGCCGCACCGTAATTAGGGTCAGGCCACTACCTGTAGGCTCGGATTTGGGCGGCGTTGCCAGACCCAGAGGTCTTCAGAAAACTGCAGGGTTGCTCCTACGTGGACAAGAGTATATAAGACTCTCACACTCTAAAGCCTAACCTGCACATTCCCTAAAAATGTCACACAATCTTGAATAGCAAAATACCATTTAATATTCTTTGTACTGAATAAACTGCTCGTATTTCAACTCAATCTATCAAAAGTGTAATATGTTTCAGTACAGAAAAAAATGCTGTAAATCCAATTTCTTGGAAATTTTCTCTTATTCAAACTGAATTCTAAAGATGTTCCTAATGAGTTCAGTGCACTCCTTGCTTAATCAACGGAACTTGACTGTTTGATTACAAATCGTTTCATTAAAACGCAAAAGGTTTCATTCGTTATTTGAAAGGTTTCAATTATACAAATCGGTGTCATTTGATGTGGAAACGGGTTCATATGATTTGAAATTTGTTTCACTTGAGTGGAAAAGATTTAGTTTGATGTGAATGAATTACTCATAAAGAGTCATTGAATCCAGGATTCGTTCAAGAATTAATTTTGGCTCTCGTGTCGAAAATGTTTGGCGGCACAAGCCCAATTCTTCAGCTGTGTCTCTCAGAGGTGATGGGTAACAAACCAGTATTTCCCGAGAACTTCAGATCCGTCAGTCGATAGACTTCTATTCCTCTTAGTGAGAAATGGGTTTTGTTCCACAGATATGTATTTTGCTAAGAGATGTATGATGAACATGTAAGCATGTCAGTCGGACATATGTATATTCCTTCGAAGGGAGTAACATGTTCATGAGACACATGTTCATGAGACACATGTTCCTGCAACGGTGGTGAATTTTTTTCTGTAATAAGTGGTAAATCCAGATATTATGGTCTGCGAAGACAGGAAATGTTACTTGGGGAGCTATTTTTAGAATTAGAATTAGAATTAGAATTTATTTATTGGCAACCACAAATATTACAAAGCAAAATTAAGAAAAATATTGAAAATTAAACATAATGATAAATTACAAAATTCATTTCAAATAACATTGTTGCCCACCGAGAAATAAGTTCAGATGAACTTGTGCTTCTCGGTGGAGTTCAGTCAATTATCATTCAATTTTTAAAATAAATAAATAAAATAAATTTTCTTGCCAGCCAATGTGTAATCAAAGAAAAATCAAATAAACAAAAATGAAAAACAAACAAAATCACATTAGAAATACTCGGATAATTTTTTTTTAAATGAAGACAAGTTTGAAAAATGAAAGAGGTTAATTGAATTTTCAAATAAAAATTTAAGTGCTTTAACATAGGAGTTTCTTCTATAAAATTCAGTTTTAACAGTGGGCAGAAGTATACGATATGAATTAAAATTACGGGTATTTATAGAAAGAGAGAGATGCTCATCTCTTATACCAGAACAAAATAAATGGATACAGGAATGAAAAAGGTACATTTGCGAAATATTTTTAACATCAAAAAGCTTATAGAGAACAAAAGTAGGAAATCTTACATTTTTATTCAAAATTATTTTTAAAATACGATTTTGTGCTATTTGTACTTTTTTAATATGAGATTTACTGGAACTTCCCCAAAGCAAAATACCATACTTAATAATAGAAAAGGCTAAACCATAATAAATGGTTTTAAGCTGCTTTTTCGACAGAAAACTTCGTATCTCTTTAAATAAATAAAATAACTTTCGCATTCTTGTTATGAGAGAATCAATATGTTTTTTGAAATTTAAATGATCATCAATCAGTACCCCTAAATATTTACAAAAGCCATTAAACGGGAGAGAAGGGCAAACACAACCCGAAACATCCTGAAGACAAGAAAACCGACTATGGAACTTCAGACCACAATACTGAGGGAATTCCCTGCTACCTATTGAAAAACGGAGTATAGACGTTTTATCAACATTAAGGCATAACTCATTGGAATCAAACCAGTGCTTTATAAGAAACAGATCCGCATTAACATCATTCACCAAACATCCACAATCCTTTCCCCAAAATACGATGGCAGTATCATCCGCAAAACCAAACAATTTACCACTTATATTTAGATTCATTAAGTCATTAATATACAGCAGGAACAAAATCGGTCCCAAAACGGTTCCTTGAGGCACACCATGCTGTATCACAATTTCATTACTCAAAGTAGAACCGACTCTGGTGGACTGAGGACGATGTGAGAGGTACGACTCAATCAAATCAAGCGGCAAACCACGAATACCATAGGAGTAAAGTTTATTCAGCAAAATTTGATGATTGACCGAATCAAATGCCTTTTTAATATCCAAAAAGATTCCGAAAACAAACAATCCTTCATCTAATTTTTCAGATACGAGATTATTCAAATCATAAAGTGCATGATCAGTCCCAATACCTTTCTGAAACCCGTATTGATTCTTCGAGATAATATTGTTTACATCAAGGAAGGACACAAGCCTGGATTTGATACATTTTTCCAACAGTTTAGATAGAGACAAAGTCAAGGCAATAGGTCTATAATTTCCCATAACGGTCTCGTCGCCCTTCTTAAATAAAGGAACCACAATAGTTCTCTTGAAAGTGGTAGGGTAATTTCCATTAGTGAGGACCAAGTTGAAGATAAACGCCAGTGGAGCACACAAAATCTGGGCAAATTTCTTTAAAATATCATTAGTGATACCAAAATCTGTAAATGAACAATTAGCTTTAAGCTCCCTAATATATGCACAAATCTCAGAGGGCTCAATAGGGATTAAATACAATGAAGATCTGGGTGAGTTCTTAGGCGTATTACAAACGTAAAATATTTAGGAATGCCTCAACTATTTTACTTTACAAAAATATGATTTGGGAACCTTGTCAGAGAGGCAGATGTTGCGCTGGATGTTTGATTCGTACATGTCCAACTGGTAGATCATCTGCTAAAGCCGATTGAAGATCGTATTCTCTGTTGAACTCACACAATACGGAAACACTCTCATGTTTTCATCTACAGTTGACCAAACAGTCGAGGAGCGGTTCCCAGGTCGAAAGCCAAAAGAAAGAAAAAAAAGGAGGTCGGGCCCGAAAACCGCGTCCGTGGGGACGAGAGAAGCCGCTGGGAGGTGAACGCCCTGCAACTCCTGCTACGCCTCAAAGAACTCTGCCCAGAAAGAAATCCTTCTCGCTTGCTCCACTAAAAAACGGACATCTAGTGAATATCTATTGACAAGACAGACAAAGAATGTGGTACAAAGACGCCGGAGTAACGGTACATTTCAGTTGAAAAATACGTACACGCCTCCGACGTAAAATACCCTTCTCGGTCTTTGAGAGATCCATCTGGCGGGTACGTGCGCGTTAGGTATCTCATCAGGGAAACCTGGTAACCCTGCTGGTCGAGTCCAAATCTGATAAATTGGAGTTTGCAGTCTTTTTGTTAAGGAGATTCTACGCGATGAACAACCTGTGGGGTCTTGATCTTTATTGATGAAGGAAGGAATCTCTTGAAGGTTGAAACTCTGGTTCAAATTTGTATGTGCACCTCCTCCATTTCCAGGCACATCAATTGACGGATTTCGAGATGGGGAAATCAACTTCAAATTTTTGATGAACTTTGATATCCCATATTCCTATCATATTGTTATCTGGTGCCTACTTTAGTATTTTATTTAAATTTATCGTTCGTTTATTTGTAGAGTTTTTCCAGTTTTGATTACCGTCTCTTCTAAGTGGAGTGATTTGGATTTACTACGTTGAAAAACGTCGACTAAGAAGACAGTGAACAACTGTTCCGCAGACGAAACCGCCAGGGACATAATATTTTCTCTCACTATATGGACTCAAGAGGTCTATCTACCAGCTGCTGTATATGCTAGTTGGTCTACAATTTTACGCGTCCTCATCATAACAAGTGTGTTCTTTGCTGTGCGACTTGAAACGACTTGGTGAGAAAGATCCTTCAGATGATGGAAACGGTGCTTTCCGTTTTTACTAAGAACCCCACAATAAAATTCTCAGCACACTCTTGATCATCACCTGAAGTGTAGTGTTACACAACTTAATCATGCCTTCATTTTAGTTACTAAACTAGTCACTTTGTTATATCCGATAATATAATTTCTTTTAATCGTTATCCTTCGTAGTCATTATCCTTTTTCCCTTCATTCCAGACTCCTAAAAGGCTTTGTAGCCGATACACGAGTTGAAGCATTCTGATATGCATGCTCCGTCTTACGAAATTTAAAATTTTCAAATAGAATATTTTTCCATTGTAACCGTTTTGGAAAAAAACGCTGCGAATTTTTTCACTGGGGTCTATTATTCAATGATTCACGATTTGAATTTCTACTAATCTTTGGAGTGTGCGTGTTTCACAGGTGAGAAGAGCGATTATTGAATTTCAGGAGGCACACAAATATGATCAACTGATCAATCCAAATAGGTATTTTGGTTGAGAACCGATGTAAGTGCTCTATGTATATCTCCTGAAATTCAATAATCGCTCCATCACCTGTGAAACACGCACACTCCAAAGCTTAGTAAAAATTCAACTTATGAATCATTAAATAATAAACCCCAGTGAATGAATTTGCAGCATTTTTGATTTACTCTCTGCAAAAAATATTGTTAGAATACCAAGACGGGTGATGGCAAAAGACATTAATTTAGCAGACTGAGTCTGGTTCGTTCATTCCATTCAAGGATTCAGACCCTTGGGTTCGTTCCCATTCTGAGGGCCGAATCCGAAATTTCTTGTGCTTCCCATTGGCCACAGTTACGAATCCGCATCAGCCTACGGCATTTCCTCGTCATTTTTCAAATCAAAGGGCCCGTTCCTTCTTTCGAGTCGGGTATGTAGATAGATGGATTATATTTTGTCATACTGAAGTACATGCAAAAATGGGATGTATAACATTGACGGTTGAAAATTTCTTTCCACACAAATTCCAACTGAATTTAAAATAAACGTAATACTTCCATTTGGGAAATTTAAAATTAAACGATCATGCTGCATGACTAGAACACTCACCATTCTGAAACCTCCCATGCCAGGTTTTTTTGTTGTTCCAACTTCCAGTTCTATTGATTTCGATCATTATCTCCACCAATTGCCGCTAATGTTAAAATAACCCCCCGAGCTCTTTGTTATAGATGTCGAGTCAGTCTGGCTTTCACCAATCTGGCTCTCCTGACAAGGGTATTTAGCTAGAGAAATCTTTGTGGGAAAAGGCCGAGAGACAATTTTAGATTTCGATGGATTATATTCGCAATAGGCAAAGAATGGTTGACTGTTATCCTGATCTACCAGTCGCAACTCGCCATTCGCTATCTTGCGAGATTATTAGGTGACAGCTACGAAAAACCGACCTCCGTACTGTGTTGTGACTTGATGCTGTTTCGAGCCTTCCAAGTTCACAACACAGGTACCTTGTCTTTATCCCCTCATGTCTCAAAACTGTGTGGGGCTTGTCTTTAGATTGTTCGACGGCGACGCGGAATGGGGCAGCTCGTTGCCCTAAGGTTTTGTTACGATCGTTCTCCTAACCAAACTCCTCAAAATCCAAGCTCCGTCCATCCAAGCTCTTCAAATATGAGTTGGGAAAATAATTCTTGGTGAATTCGTTTGGTATTTATGAATTCACAAAAACCACCTAGGCGTCAAAACAGTACTGTTCTTGTTGGGCTGTCCACACCACCAATGTTTCCGAATGCAGGCATCATACCGGCAGCACATTGCATGACAAGGTTCCCCATTTATAAGCACCGTTTAGGTATGGTAAGGGCATACTAATTTGTCGTCATAACTTCAACTTAGTATTCATTTATTCATCGGATCTTATCCAAGTGTAACATTTGTCGTACCTAATACTTGCTGTGTTACATGTTTGGGTACGTCTTGCGTGAAATTGGAAGTCAGTTTCCATAGATAATCTATCCGGTGAGGCGGAGTCTCAATTCCACTGCCGGATTCAGTTTCATCGTCATCACCACGGTCGGACTCATTTACATATGGTCTGGTCTCACCTTAAGGTTTCTGAGTACCGTTATTGTTTCCGTGTTAAACGACCCTAGAGAGGGGAGTGGAGGTTAGCGACAACGCAGCACCTCGCATTGCACGGGATTCTTTTGTTTCTAGTTTTCGTTGTTCAAGTCCGGGAGCTGACCTCATGAACTCCCACAAGTGTCCTCCAAATCGGATTTAACGAGGCGTTGCGTAACAATCGCTCGCCGCTGAACTCCGCTCGACTTCGCTTCGAGACCGTAGGGAGCGCCTTTCTCTCCATTTTGTGCAGAGCCAAATGAAATACCCCAATTGAGAGGACACAGTAGGTAGGTTTTTCAAGTTGCACAAGGTGAAACGTTTGTTAACTGAAGTCGGTGAGCGATAAAAAATTACATAGTATTACTAATACTATGTAATACATAGTATTACTAATACTATGTAATACATAGCATTACTAATGCTATGTAATACTAATACTATGTAATACTGTTTTTAGTAAACCTCATTAACGAAAACAGTTTAAGTCTTTAAAACAATGTTTTTAAGAAAAAACCGCTGCAAATTCTTTCACTGGGGTTTATTATTCAATTGGCTTGCGTTCATGATTTGAATTTCTACTAAGCTTTGGAGTGAGCGTGATTCACAGGATAGAGCGATTATTGAGTTTCAGAAGATATGCATGGAGCACGTAAATCTGTTCTCAACCAAAATACCTATTTGGATTGATCAGTTGATCATATTTGTGTGCCTCCTGAAATTCAATAATCGCTCTATCCTGTGCAATAATTTGAACACGCACACTCCAAAGCTTAGTAGAAATTCAAATCATGAACGCAAGCCAATTGAATAATAAACCCCAGTGAAAGAATTTTCAGCGTTTTTTATTGCAGATTCGGATTCTACACCCGTTGAAACGTAAGCCATGAAATTTTCTGGGGGAGTTAGAATTTTTTTTTTTTTCAGAGCGATTACAATGGTTTAGTATTGAATAATAAACCAAAAGAAATTGAATGTTTCAAATCAAATAAATTGTGTCCAACTCAATCGTATAAATCTGCAAAATACAAATTGTATGTTTGAACATGCATTTTCACATCCTAATAATGACGAAAAATTAATTGAAAACAAGAAAATATTTCATTTCCGAAACAATATGACAATTTTTTGGTATGAAGGCATGGTCCATGAATGTTCTTCCCCAGTACATCTAATCGTGTGCTTCCCGAAACAGCTTGTTTCTTTGAATATTCTTCTTTTAAATGGGTTGTAGATCCATGTAATAGAATTTCTTTGAATTTCGAAAAAACTGCGGCAATTGGAGAAATCTCGCTAGGCATCCGTGTAGGTCCGTGCGTGTGTGTGTTCATACATAAACGAAAGATGTTGTCGACACTTCAGCCTGTGATTCAGAAGGTATTTTCGTGCCTCCCCCGGAGAGTAACGTAGAGGCAAAATAATGTCTCGACAAGTCTTACATTTGGGGGTAATTATTTTCACCTGTGATTTTCTACATTTTTCTACTACAGCTGAGGCCCCTATACGTCTGTTCGAGCACTGCCTCTTGTGTTGTGTCCCAGATGTTCCTGTCAGAACGCTGCACTTTGGGATGGTAAAATATGTCCTGAGCCTCACTCCGGTGTACATAATAAATCAACAGCGAGGTTACCGATCTCTTCTTTATAATAAGATAAAGTGTATCTTCATTACTATCATTCACAATCAAAAGCAAAAACGTGCAGTCTTCAGAATGGAACGTAGATGTATCCCACATAGTACTGCTAGTAGTAGTAGTTTAGATAGATTGTCAACTGTCAAACCCAGTTAGTTGAGTCACTCGCACAATTGGGTCACTTCCACAAGGCATTGCAAAGCGTGCAGCAGTGGAAGTACTGTGTGCAGCTTATGGATTGATGCAGTAAAATTTTATGCACTATAAGAGTCATTACTGGAGGAACATTATTTGGTTCTTTGGTGTTCCAAGTTTATCCTTCGAACTAAATGAGGGCAGTTAGGGCTGGATCTGAAGCCGAATCTCTGATGAGCACTGGAATTGGCTATAATCAGCAGCCAAGTCCACGTAGTACCTGAACCACCTGGACATTATTGCAAATTCGTCCGAAAGATATTAAATAATGGATACTATCGAATGGATATTAAATCGAATGAAGATCCATTTGGGCAAAATAGACCATTCAATACAAATTTTATCCAAATGGATAAATTATCTTTTTCTGTATTGAATGTAAAATTCAAAACTATGTTTTTCGTTACCAGAAGCTCTTCTTTATTTTCGGGTTTCTCAACGATTCTACGTCTGTCGTCAATTTCTTGACATCTTCACACCTGTACGTGGTGAAAACCCCGAATTTTAATGAAATTTTGAAGAATTCGCATGGGTTTGCTCCAAGAAAGTTCCTTATCAATTTCACCATATGTTTCAATGGCGTCCAACGTTATTTTCTTGATACATACCTAAATACGATTTACCGTCTGATCTCGTTTAATAGACTTCATCATCACAGTAGTTCATCAGGACAGTAGTTGAATAGCTCTCTCGAGAAAACAGCATGAGTTTTACCGCTGGATGAATCAGTAATATCTGATACACACTGATTAATCATTTGTCTAGAATACTAAAATCTACAATGATAGTCTCTGATCTTCTGAGCTGTATTCATGTTCTGATGTTTGTAGCAACAAAAAGCTGTAACTAGTATGTGCTAGGTGTATGAAATAGTAATAATTACTATTTCAGAAAGCTGCCATTACTATCTGAATTGGAATAATTCCTACTTCAGAAAGCAGTAATTACTAATGAAGTAGTAATATGATACTTCAGAAATCAGTAATTAGTATGCTTTAATAGTTGAGCTTTAATTCATGTTTCATACACCCTAGTACAAGCGTACTAAATAATTAAGTAATTACTGAGTTTTGCTGCTGCAAACACGAACACACGAATAAAGCTCTGAAACTTAAATCAGGGACTATCATCGTGGATTGTAGTATAACAGATAACTAATAAATTGTTTGGCTTCTGTTCTAGTTTAGGTAGGTAGTCATATTTAGTTTGATTTAATAGAACTGCGGTCATTAGAAGTTCTGCAACTTGAACTGGAAGTATTTTCATTTCAACTTCCTTCTACTTACCCAATCTTACACTGTTCTAGCTTCAATCATTCCATCTTAATCTCATAGACACTGCGTGGGACGTGACTAGAAAAATATGTTTATTTGAAGAACGGCGTTGGTTTAGTCAGTGTAATAATGATAGTGCAGATTTCTACATCAGTATTGAAATGACTTACCGAAAAGAAATATTGCGATTTGCGTTGAATTCGGGACCTGAATTCCCTGGCCGTCAAAACGCTTTTCCTCTGAAACTAACCGTAACTGTGTTTAACGGGCGGAGAGCCGATGAGGTCCTTAGCTCCTTCAACATCCGGCACTTTCTCCATTCCAGGGGGGAACGCCCCTGCGGGCCGGTGAGAGGAATATTCACCTTCTCCCGCCTCTACCGGTTTCCATTCTCGCACTAACAAATTCCCAGACGAGAGGAACCAATGAGTTGGGATGGAATACCAACTGACCGATACAAAGTCCTCAGAATTTAGTTTATTATTTTCAATAATAGTTGTCGGCTCCATGACGCTAGTTGTTTGATTTTGTGTTAGCTTTGTCAACCAAGATTACTACCTCATTTCAAGTATCAGATTCAATTATATGCATACTTCAAAGATACAACTCAACTGATTTACAATGGGACGGATATGTTCAATAAACAACACTGTTTATAAGTTGAAAGAAGAGTTATAATAATAACTACTCAAAAAGAAGTAAATCACTCGAAAGGACCAGGCACGGTTGAGCGCATAAAACGAAGTGAAAGAGAGTGGGCGTCTAGTACCACACGTATGCAGTATTGCCAACATAACAATACGAAATTAGGCTAACAAAATCATGACACAGAATTACTACCTATATAAATGATAACGCCAAGATATTCGCGTGATACGAAATACGAACAATATTCCATACGATGAAATACAAACATATCTTGAGACACATATCCATTTATGTGGTGAAGCCAAAGAATGATTTTAGGCCGAACTAGGCACACAATGGAAACATAGGATATGGATGCTAGAAGTTACAGGGAACTATTTCTGAAACAGTGGCATACATGTTAGAAATGGAGATAAGACCACATCCATTGCTTGTCAATAATAACCTTTGTAATGGTATACAGATATTTTAAAACCCCAACTCAAAAGAAGTCCCTTTTCTTTTCAAAGTGAGTAGATTCTGCAATGTCCACACGCTGTTGAAGGCCTTAGAAATTATTTAAACAATCTCTTCTTTCGCACATGGACTCCACTTGTGATCTAGTTGGTCCTAACTTCTAGCCATAGATGTAATGGGCCAAAAACTGTTCAAAAACGTGGTTTATCGCAGTTTTACTGCCACATACACAAGTGGGCTTTCATTATTGAGTACTCTCGGGCAAAATCGACTGGGGTAGGTTTCAAATCCTTATAATGTCCTTTGAGGCAAATAGAAGCAATTTCTGAATCTAAAAGTGAGCCCCCGACCCCTAAACCACACTATGACACGAGCAATCAAGCGTTGTTGAAGTACACTGGCAATAGTAACACATGGGTTTGTTATTTTTTTACTTAGGTGTGACTTAAGTCACTTTTACGTTCAGAAATTGCAATTATTTTTGACGGGTGAATTTCTACGATTCTGAAACCTACCCCAGTCAATATCTCGTCCAAATGTACCCGAAAATAACTCCCTACTTGACTAGGTCAGTAAAAAAACCGAAAAACCTGGTTTTAGCCCGGACCATCTATGCGATCGGGCTGGGTAAAGAATTTAGAAACCCGCTAGACCCCTAGTGGAGTCCACGCACCTTGTAACGTAATGTGACAAACCTCACATGACACGAGCAATAACTTCGCTTGTAATTTTGGAAGCCGAATCTATTGAGATGGACCCCAGACCAGTCATATGACTTTGAAAAATTCATTTAAAGGATGAATAAGTTGAAACCGGTTATAAATTTAATTTTTTTCGGGTCGACGACTTGGCCCCATTCATGAAAAATTGTTCTTGGTGGAAGTGATGCTTTTTTTGGGGGGGGGGGGCTTATATATATGTTGTTATCTAAAGTTTTGTGAAATGATTAGCAGCTTTTTCCGTGGCGCTGCTTGGATGTGCATCTTTTCCTCACAACTGGTGGGAAGTGCACTGCCAACAGAAGCTGGTTGTCTAAAGTAAAGTATTTATAAGAAGTAAGATCGTGTCTGAAAGAACGTCTAGGAGCGCTTTCTGGGCTCTAGCCCCTGGTGACAACACCCCCACTTCGCACGAGCCGCTGGTAGCTCGCCGGTCGATAACTGGGTGACCCAGTTTGACAAATAATGAGAAGTTGAACCCCTTCCTTCCTAGTGCGAAAGAGAAGAAAAACGCTGCAAATTTGTTCACAACGGTTCAGTATTTCTGTAGTAGATACCCCTCCAACTTGAATCACCAGATTTCCAGAAATTTGAGGTGGGAATATAAAGAATTCTTGGTTGCAAACGTCAAGATTTTTTGTTTTTCAAAATCCGTTCCTCTTTGCACGTACGTCACTAGGTAAGGAGTCTAGTTGGTCGCAATGTCTATCCAGCCTAATTAGGTTCCGAACAAACAAGGTCCACCGCTAGGAGCGCAAGGGCGACATCGCCCTAACGAAAATAGTCGTTGACGTGATTTTACCCTTGTCAATACCTTGCGCCACCGCTCTTCGCTCCATGATCCCCCCCACACCATCGACCTAATCAATCCTTTTCAAAATGAAAATTATATTAGTAATAAATCAGTAATTATAATAACAAACAATAAAAACGGATAAATAAACATAAATGGGGCAAATGATTATAAACGGTTTATCATTCTTGTATTACATGGGCCTCTAAGTCGGATCAGCGGACTACCAGAAAAGGTCTGTACTTCTACTGAAAATGATTACTCTATACACTCGGAAACACACGTAGAAATCCAATTAAAATGCAACAAGATAAAATAAACGTATTCTGGGGTACATTATTAAAACTCGGTTCCTCTATGAATTGTAATTGTATTCTAGATGTCTTAAAAAGAGCCTTATTTATATTTCGGATCGGTGGATCGATTAGGGAAGAAATTAGCCTCAATAGCCATCAGCTGATCAGTGTGCCTTGACTTCTAAAATGTCTTCGCCTTAAATATAACTCCCTGAACGATGAAATTGTCTAGACCCTTACGGAACCAGAGCTGATATCAGAATACCTACCATGGTATATACTAACATACTGTATATCGACGCGTCGTAGAAATCCATGAATACAACGACTTAACAAATATATGAATATGTTATGAAAACATGATCAGAAACTGCGGTATGACTAGTAGGTACATTGTAGATATACCATCATCCATCTTGCAACAGGTCTGTCTCCAGTCATTTTAGCATCCACGGTTTGAAGGGCGTACTGCGATTTATGAACAAACGGATGCTCGTTCACACTGGTCGCATTCAATTTACAGAACTAATTTCCAAATGAATCAAAGGAAAACACCAAAAGTGTTTGAGATTTCGTTTTTTTATGGCTTAATCCTTAAATATAGTCCCTGATGGTTAATTGATAGAAATGCCGAGATTAATGGCACATCCTGTATCGATATTGAGTCTTTGAGCCAAATTTCGTAAACTACGCCCCACTAGTTAAAAAAAGCATCGGACGGCTGGCGGACGGATTTTTGTTCTTCAGTTCAATGATTGAAATCAACATACCTTGAAACGTTAATACTTACGATTTCAATATCAGGTCTCTCAGCTAGTTCCCGACCCCAGGTCTTTTTACTTAACTTGTAAGCCTAACAACTCCTAACCTCACATGAGGCCCCAAGTTTCACAGTTCTATTGAATTCTAAGTTGAATTTCTTGCTCAATCTCTACTCAAATTAACATCCATCAATTTTTCAACTGAGATATACTATTTAAATATCATATCTTTCAACTGGTTTATCGATCATTGTATCCTCAATTTCCAAACGACCTTCTCCTACAAGGTCACAAGTTTCACAGTTTTATTGAATTCTAAGGTGAATTTCCTGCTTATTTTCCTACTCATATCCAAATCCATCTATTTTACAACTGAGATCTATTATTTACATATCAGATCCCTAAGCTGGCTTGCCGATCATTGAATCCTCAGTTTCCAAACGACCTCCTTTTACAAGGCCACTAGTTTCACAGTTCTATTGGGTCCTAAGTCCGATTTATTTCGCTAGGTACTCGTTTATCAGAATTCGTCCATACACAACCCTGATTTAAACATATGTAATCTAAGTTGATTCGTCCATTTGTATGCTTAAGGGTTAGTTTCTTTCTCGCATTCAATCATGAAGTTGGTACTGCACAAGTGAAATGATGTGCCTTATGAATAAACAAGTAAAAACTTTGAAAAAAAAAAGAATCGACTTGACTTTAAGAGAAGGGGAGACTTCTTATCTCTATCTGACGTAAAAAAATTACCACTCATGCACCAAACACAAGCATCGCGATGATCTCCTTTCTTCAAATGTAATCTCGCTGTAATAATGTAACATTACAAAAATGGTACAATAAATTACCCATTTATTCCCGTAGAGTAGTCCCTTTTGATCTTAAATAATAATGAATGATCCTTCCGAAACGTCCGAGGCTTTGACCGCTCTGGCCACCTGTTGACCCGATCATCTCAGCCTTCTCTGTCGCTTCCAACAACTAAATTTCGACAAGACTTGTAACATAAACTTCCCTAAGTCGTCAGAATATCAAATTTGCCGATAACCAAAAGAAATAATTCATTTTGTGATCGGTAAAGACCGCTACAACATTCGCCAATTCGCTCCATATTAGCCAAATGACGAGCAACCTTGCTCGGGGTTGCTCCGTCCGCTATCGGTCTTTTCCCCGCTTCAAAGGAGACGAATATTCGTCAGGTAGCGAGCATCCCCCGCTTCACACACGCTGGGTCTCTCAGGGTTGACTTTCACGGTATTTTTCTGTGAACCTCATTGTTATCATTCCTTTTTCTTCCGTGGCACCAGCTTTCCTTCTTCGCTTCTTTTTCAACACAGCTCGCCCCTTTTCCGAGATGAGCACTGCGCCAGCGAACCGCATACGTGTGAAGCAATGTGCTCGCCACTCGCCGAGCACCGCCAAGCGCCTGGGTGACTCGTCGAGTTGCTGGGTGAATGTCGGTTATGTGTAGCCACTTTACTAACCACCGTTATTGTGGCTTTTGCCATCATCAGTCTGAATTACGGTGTTATAGCCACCTGAAGGAAGGAAAACAAAACATGTTCATTTTGAAAATTTATTACCAACAAAATACAAAGTAGAATTTGAAAACGCTGCAAATTCTTTCACTGGGGTTTATTATTCAATTGGCTTGCGTTCATGATTTGAATTTCTACTAAGCTTTGGAGCGTCCCTGTTTCTCAGGTGATAGAGCGATTATTGAATTTCAGGAGATATGCATAGAGCACAAAATCTGTTCTCAACCAAAATACCTATTTGGATTGATCAGTTGATCATATTTATGTGCCTCCTGAAATTCATGAACGCAAGCCAATTGAATAATAAAGAATAGAATTGAGAAATAAAGTGAAAGAATTTGCAGCGTTTTTTTATGGTTATCAGAATACTTCAATCCGTGTTTCGGCTATAAACCCTTTTAGGAGTTAACTCCAGTATCCACGTTCACCACATCACTAGGTTACTGCAATCAAAACAAAAACAATAGTAAACCAAAATAACGCAAATGTTGGCACCATAAATCGGACCATACATCGAGAATGGTTTGAGCTACGGACCTGTGGAAGGTTTCATTCGATTCCTCATGGAAAGTTCTTCAAAAAAAGTCCAAATTTAGGCCGCCTTGACTTTTTTTGAGGTTTTTGGGGATTTTACAAAACTTTGACAACCCTTATAGGGCACTTTAAATTAAGTGAGAGAGCTGGCTCAAGAATTGGGGCGTCGTCGGACCAATATGGATTTTTCCTGAAAATTTCAGCTTTTTTGCTCCAGCCGTTGGGGAGAAATCGTGCGTACGGCGTACGGCGGACGGACGGAAACAATTTTATTGCAGATTTGGATTCTACACCCTTTGAACGTAAATCATGAAATTTTCAGGGGGAGGGGGGTAGTTAAAGTATTTTTTTTTCAAGAGCAATTACAATGGTTTATTATTGAATAATAAACCAAAAATCGGAATAACAGTAAACACTCAAGCACATATACGAATAGACACAACGCAAATACTTATACACAAACACAGGGTAGTTTGAGCCATTTAATGGATGTGTGATGCCAAAGTTGGTTATCGAATCTCTGTGTAGTGATGCTTCCAGTGAAAAACAGTAATAATACATGAGAAATGTTTAGTAAAAACCTGTGTGTTGCTCGTTGAAAGGTTGCTCTGCTCAATGGTACTCAATAATTGACGTACTACAGCTAATCAAAATTAAGGGATCATTGCCGAAAAACTCGGTTTCGGATTTGTGGTTGACGGGTCGTGAAATTCTTGCCTAAATAGACAAATTCCTACTTTTCGGTGAATATACATCTAGAGGAAAGAGTTTACGACAAGTACCAGCTTCATCTGAAAAGTGTCCGGAGCCCTTCGCTTTCCTATCTTCTTATAGAAACTCTTATTTGCCATAATTTTCGGCAGTATCCTTTACAATTTCGATCTTTCAGTACCAAGTAATTGAGAAATCGATTGGGTATACTATTTATTTATTTATTATATTGTCAAAAAATTGGAAACCCCTACCTAAAATGGAACTCTGTATCCCATGGTATCAAAATGTCATTATTTCCCGTGATCTGCTATAATAGGGGTGAGAACATCCATATAAATAAGCCCGTACCAGCGAGGGGATCGGGGGGGGGGGGGGGGGAGGGAGGGAGGGGTCTGCAAGGGGATTTATGCAGATCCTCTATCTTGATTTCTTGCCTCTCTCCTAAACCTAATCTGCTCTTTTAAAGTGTTTAAAAATTCACAGGTGTCGTAGCTGTTCTGCTTGCTCCACCTATCTCTTGAGGTCGTAGCTGCTATACTTTCTCCCTCATGTTTACCTTGTAGATGAGTTCCTCGAAACCCCTGCTCCTGTACAAACGAGAGGCAGTTGTATTCCCCCTCAGGGAATCACTTGCTCCTCGACGTGTTATAGCTGACACCTAAAATTGATCCACGGTCCCTTCGTCACCCCTTCAGGAAAATGCATAAATAACCATCACGTTCAAAAATCTGTTTATTATCGAAATTTTACTCTTCCAAATTAGTTCACACGTTCAAAATTCACATGTTTAAAACTTCGCAACTCAACACCAAATTGTCATCCGTTCAAATTTGATACCCCCTTAAATTCACAACATGATCAAAACCTAAAGGTTTATAATTAACGATTAAACTTGAAAAACGCTGCAAATTCTTTCAGTGGGGTTTATTATCCAATCGGCTTGCGTTCATGATTTGAATTTCTACTAAGCTTTGGAGTGTGCGTGTTTCACAGGATAGGGCGATTATTGAATTTCAGGAGATATACATGGAGCACGTGAATCTGTTCTCGACCAAAATACCTATTTAGATTGATCAGTTGATCATGTTTGTGTGCCTCCTGAAATTCAATAATCGCCCTATCCTGTGAAACACGCAGACTTCAAAGCTTAGTAGAAATTCAAATCATGAACGCAAGCCGATTGAATAATAAACCCCAGTGAAATAATTTGCAGCGTTTTTTTATTGAACCTCAATACCCCCCCACAATAAAAACATCTCTAATTTATCAAGTCCTTTGGCACTCGTATTGCGTTAAAACTTCCCCAAATCCAAATTTAAACGATGTAGCCAAAAGTAGACAGATGTAGAGGGGGCACACAAATATCATCAACTGATCAATCCAAATAGGTGTTTTGGATGAGAACCGATTTATGTGGTCTATGCATATCTCCTGAAATTCAATAATCGCTCTACCACCTGTAAAACACGCACACTCCGAAGCTTAGTAAGATTCAAATCTTTTAAGATCCAAAGCCAATTGAATAATAAACCCCAGTGAAAGAATACTCATTTACCCCAGTAATAATATTGAATAATAATACGGACTAAGTCACTCGCGACGAAGTTGTGGAAACCCATTTCAAATAAAAACGGAGTAGGATAGAACGTTGTCTATATTTCCACGAAAGTAAAGAGTTACACTGTTAAATCGATTTCGACGGTTAGGTCATCATCAGTAACAAACATGAACTGAACGTACATCACAGAAAGCATACATTATATAGGATCGGGTGAGAAGAGATTGAATCCTATTGGCTCAAGGAAGTGATAGGGGCGGGGAGGACCAACCAATGCCACTCAAGCCTTACTAAGTGAAAGGGGCACAAATAGCATCATTATCGAGAGGTGGAGCCAAACTTATTGCAAGAAAGAACCCAATAATGGTGAAATATTTTGAGGAATGACATCATTTAAACATTTTCCTGACCTATCACTCTGAACAATTTAGAATTTTTCTAGCACATCCAACATACCTCCCGTTGGGCGAAAGTGAGGAGATTCTACATATTGCCTGTTTGTCAGATCAAAGCTAAAGCTATGATTGGATTCATTCAGATGGCTTGCAAAGGCAGAATCACCTTTGTTGTCCCTGAGATCCTTTTCATGCTCAGTTCATGTTTGTTACTGATGATGACCTAACCGTCGAAATCGATTTAACAGTGTAACTCTTTACTTTCGTGGAAATATAGACAACGTTCTATCCTACTCCGTTTTTATTTTATGTTTTTATTGAATAATAAACCCCAGTAATAATATTGAATAATATTAACCTATATATTATCAGCGTTTCATGCATATCAGAATGCTTCAACCGTGTATCGGCTACTAACTACACTACAAATATTCACATCGGCTATCACTCCAGTATCCACATTCACTACAACTCGACGCTATCGGCCGGACATCACTAGGTTACAAACAAACAATAATAAAAGAAAAAACGCAAATGTTGGCACAATAAATCGGGCCATACATCGGGAATGGTTTGACCTACGGACGTGGGGAAGGGCTCATTCGATTCCTAATGGTATGTTCCTCAAATAGGAAAATATTTAGGCCGATTCGACTAGTTTTGAGGTTTTCAGGGATTTTACAAAACTTTTACAGTCCTTAAAGGGCACTTTAAATTGAGTGAGGGACCTGGCTCAAGAATTGGAAAAGTGCGTACGGCGGACGGACGGAAAAATTTGTATTGCAGATTCGGATTCTACACCCTTTGAAACGTAAACCATGAAATTTTCAGGGGGGGTTAGAATTTTTTTTCCAGAGCGATTACAATGGGTTATTATTGAATAATAAACCAAAAAACCGAAATCGCCAAGCGTTTGATGTAAGACGGTCCTTTTTTGTTCGATTCATATAGGAAGTAGTTCTGTGTATCGAATGCCGGTATCTGGACGATCATCCGTTCGCTTACCATTCGAAAAACCTCAGCTTTGGGTTATGAAAGTCGGTCGAGCCGTTGAGCCCGTTCACCGTTAAGTTCTGGGGTAAACCGCGTGGCTGGCGGTTGTTCAAGTATTTAGTTAATGGAGATCTAATACAGAAATAATAAACCTCTTTAAAATAATTTAGAGTTTCTGTAATTCTTCTGCGTGAGCACAGCTTTTTAATGAACTGTGAAATTGTGAGAAACCCTCGAAGAAGACCAATTGGACGATAAATTGTTTGAAGACGAGCTAGTAGGTTTTCCCTTCTTACAAAATATGTTCTTGGTTCGTAATTTGTCGTGAACTCTTTCTCTGAATGTTTATCATACGAAAAGTAATCTCTCTCGGTAGTCAAACCACTCGTCGTACTAAAACTGATGGTGCGTTTCTAGTGTTGGATTTTTTTTTTGTTAATTTGAAAAGTTGAAAATGCAAATATTTTGGAAAAGTGGGTGAACCCTCAGCACGTGAATGTGAAGGACAGCTGAAAATCTAATGTAGGTTATCCACGCACTGATGATCGGGAACGTTGACTCGCCTGACCTTACGTCCAAGGCCGCCTCTCGTATTATGTCACAGCTTGTTCCATTGGCGATCAAAGCGGAAGACAGTCCCAGGGAGGCGCAACTGAGCTCAACTGAAATACGACCCTATCGACTTACAATAGATAAACGCCGCAAATTCTTTCACTGGGGTTTATTATTCAATTTTATTCAATTGGCTTGCGTTCATGATTTGAATTTCTACTAAGCTTTGGAGTGTACGTGTTTCACAGCTGATAGAGCGATTATTGAATTTCAGGAGATAGAGCACGTAAATCTGTTCTCAACCAAAATACCTATACGGATTGTTCAGGTGATCATATTTGTGTGCCTCCTGAAATTCAATAATCACTCTATCACCTGTGAAACACGCAAACTCCGTAGCTTAGTAGAAATTCAAATCATGAACGCAAGCCAATTGAATAATAAACCCCAGTGAAAGAATTTGCAGCGTTTCATGCGTATCAGAATGCTTCAACCCGTGTATCGGCTACAGAGCCTTTTAGGAGTTCACTCCAGTATCCACATTACTACATCACTACATCACTAGGTTACTGCGATGAAAACATAAACAATAATAAACCAAAACAACGCAAATGTTGGCACCATAAATCGGGCCGTATATCGGGAATGGTTTGAGCTTCGAACCTGGGTGAAGGGCTCATTCGATCCCTCATGGAAAGTTCTTCAAAAAGAGTCTAAATTTAGGCCGCTTCGACTTTCAAGTTTGCATCCGCTCATTGGACTCAATGTTAACCACTGTCCACGAATTGTATCGATCAAGATTTTCTCACACCCTTTCCATAAAATCGGAACACAAAATGCTATTACTTTTGAGTTTATTCGTTAAAAAACTTAATTTTGTGAGAAACTCTGGATCAAATGAGCTGAATGAAAGGCTTAGATCAGAATAATATTGATAAGACAAGTGGATTTTGATGGGCAGAAGTCTAGATGAGGGGGGGGGGGGGAGCTACTGGAAATGGCAGAGTTAAATATTACCATAAAATTCTTCTCTCTAGTAGATAGGTACTTGTGGTATGTAGGAACGGCATACTACTAAATATAGCACATATTGGTGATTCCAGCTTGCCCAGCACTTGGGCCTTGTTGGAGAGATAGGCCGGGGAAGGGTGGACGTCGATTGTAAAGTCCGTCCTGCGAACATCAAATCGTTTTCTGTTGATCCACAGGGCAGATGGTGCTTGCTTAGATGTTTTCGAGATAGGCAAGTTCAGGATTCTTATAGATCAGTCAAGTGCCAGCATAAGCAGTGTTTTCAGGACCTGATCACAGTCGGCCTCGAAATTGGGTGATTTCAATTCGAGCTGCTAGTCCCCTTTTAGTGGAGCGATCAGGTTGGACGCTCTGTCACCTGTGAAACACGCACACTCCAAAGCTTAGTAGAAATTCAAATCATTAACGCAAACCAATTGAATAATTAACCCCAGTGAAAGAATTTGCAGCGTTTTTAGTTAATGTGTTCAATTTCTTAATTTTTCAAACGATTCTGCCATCTCTTAATTTCAACTTTTGATATTGATAAAACCTCCTAACCAAACACTTCCCAGTTGATTTTTGTAATATCTACTCTTTAGCCAATGTGGTAATCAGTGGTAATCATCCATGTTAGATAAAAAACTGATATTACTACCTTGGGGGGTTCCAAAAAAGTTTTTTTTGGGGGGGGGGGGGGGGGGGGGTTAAAGTTGATTGAAACAGTGTTTAACGTGACGACATTAAAAAATGTATTACAGCCAAAACGTTAATGATAATGAACCTAGTAACTAATTTAAATATGGTTTGTTTTTCTATCTGAAAATGTAGAAATGACAATGACAGTGCTCGAATATTGTACGTGATTTTGGCGCTGGCACGCGGCATGGTTTTCAATACCTTCATAAATCTTCTTTTAGTTCTAGATAAAATCAGGGGTGCTAACGAGTATTTTTTACATTTTTGTTTTGGAACGTCGGTACCAAGTTGCACGGGGGCTGGTTCTAAGTTTAGGGGGATGGGTGCGTCCATTTGATGGAAGTATCAAAAATTGACTTGCACTGACAAGACATTTTACGCATTGGCTAAGCGGCCACAGCCATTATAAAGAATATCTCGACAATGTGTGAAATTGCTGTTTCATTGATAAGCTGCCCGTTATAGCCATTATACATTTGGCCGGATTTCTTACATTGAGTAAATAAACACAAATGCTTGCGTTAATTTGAAAATTTGTTCAAGCTTTCGAGGCTTAGATGACTATTCCCAGGACATCGGATATTGGGAGTTATCGCTCAAGAAAAGCTAAGATAACTGGGTTAACTTCGGGTAAATCCGTGTTTTCTGTGAGGCATTCTGAAAATCGGACACATTGAAAGTGATGAAAAGATGACGGAGAGAGCCCTTGTGCAGGGACCCAGATGCACCTGCCACAGTCTTCTAGTCAGCTGTAACTCCTTCCCCTCCCCTCCCCGCCGAGTAGCCCATTGTACGACGCTTATCTCAAGGACGTCCATGACGTCACGCACCCTCCCCTCCCTAAGCGGTTCCCCCCTCCTGTCGTAATCTCCCCTTTTTTCCTCTCTCAACGTGACGTCACTTAGCCCCTTCCCCTCCCATCATCAACTTCACCCGTGGTCGTGTTGGTGGTAGCGATGCATGGAGGGGGGGGGGGGGGGCTCCGGAGGTGTTCGCGAGGCGGAACTGACCTACCGCCAACGTCCTGTGGACTGTCACGTGCCCAGTGCTCATAGTTCACAGCTCTAGACCCCGAATCGGTAGCAATTTCAGGAGAAATTTCGGGTTCCGATTGTGAAACCTTAGTCTATTCGAGTGAGAGAATTATCCTCAGACATCCCAAAATTGAAGAAGCCTACCATTTTGTATGCTGGTGCGTGGCAATACTTTGCGTAAGGAAAATATGTTTCACAGATTCAGTACCACAGCGTGGCCCTCAAGGTTCCAAGAGGTTAAGGAGAACGGCCTAATTTTCAAGTTACAAGTGTCTAGTTTTATAAGCATACCTCTTACAACAGTAATCCCACCTGGAATTCAAGTGTGGCTAATTACATTGTGACTAATGTAAGAATGTGATCAAGAGTAGAAGGCGCGGACTCGCCTGATGTTCCTCGTGTATTAACAAGGCTATCGCGTAGCTCCTGGAAATGTTTGTAATCGTTTGTTATAAAATAAAAGCATGTTTCTTTTTTCTCTCTCCCCTACTCGAAATTTATGGACAACAAGATAGCGACACAAATATGGCTGAAATTGCACGGTTTAAAAATTTGTTATAAAAATCCCTTTATCGCACATGCACTCACGCTCATCGATCATACAGAAACCAAGCGATTCTACACCCAAAACGGAATTATCTCTTAAAACCAAGAAAGTTGGTTATTTGAATAGCGGGCTAATTGTGGGTGAGTCCTCTCCACCTCTCTTCAAGATTTTTGCCCTTCAAAATCACCTGTTCATATCAATCCTGGTTTGATTCAAGACTCTCAAAGCTCATACGAGTCCGTGTTAGCTACTGTCCAAGTTTTACATCGTGCAAATTTGGGCGTAGACCCTTTTCCATCAAAGAAGAATATAATATAATATAGTATAATAAGAAACTACCTTTCTTCAAATCTTCTGTGTGAAATGTCACCAAGTTTTCGAGGTATACTGTAAGTCAAACGGGACTGGAAAGAGGCTAAACTTGCTCGTTGTAGACATTGGAATGTGTCTAATCTTAAAAGAGCTTTGAGATTGAAATCGGACCACTGCTGCCCTAGCGACATCACTAGAAACACCAAATGGGTACAAACACGAGGACACTTAGAAGCTGGCAAAAGTACGGCGCTCTAACACACTCTAGCAAAAGCACTAATATCTAATTTCCTTATCAATTTTATCAGTAAAAAAGTTAAAAATAGAGTTCTTTTTTTTTAATTTTTGGTTTATTATTCAATAATAAACCGTTGTAATCGCTCTGGGAAAAAAAATTCTAACCTCCCCTGAAAATTTCGTGGTCTACGTTTCAAAGGGTGTAGAATCCGAATCTGCTATAAAAATGTGTCCGTCCGTCCGCCGTACGCCGTACGCACGATTTCTCCCAAACAGCTGGAGCAAAAAATCTGAAATTTTCAGGAAAAATCCATCTTGGTCCGACGCCGCCCCAATTCTTGAGCCAGCTCTCTCACTCAATTTAAAGTGCCCTTTAAGGGCTTTCAAAGTTTTGTAAAATCCCTAGAAACCTCAAAACAAGTCCAAGCGGCATGAATGTAAAGTTATTTGAAGAACATACCATAAGGAATCGAATGAGCCCCTCCCCAGGTCCGTAGGTCAAACCATTCCCGATGTATGGCCCGATTTATGGTGCCAACATTTGCGTTTTTTGGTATATTATTGTTTGTTTGTAACCTAGTGATGCCGATAGCGTCGAGTTGTAGTGAATGTGGATACTGGAGTGATAGCCGATGTGGATACTTGTAGTTTATAGCCGATACACGGGTTGAAGCATTCTAATTTTGGATTTGTGGACGCCGATTTGGATTTGGGGAAGTTTTAATGCAATACGAGTGCTAAAGGACTTGTGATAAAGTATAGATGTTTTTATTGAGAGGTTCAATAAAAAACGCTGCAAATTCTTTCACTGGTGTTTATTATACAATTGGCTTGCTTTATGATTTGAATTTCTACTAAGCTAAAAAACGCTGCAAATTCTTTCACTGGGGTTTATTATTCAATTGGCTTGCGTTCATGATTTGAATTTCTACTAAGCTTTGGAGTGTGCGTGTTACCTACTTGGATAAATAAGTATTCTTTCACTGGGGTTTATTATTCAACTAGTTCAATGGCCCTGCTACGCAGGTTAAAAAGAAATAGGTGAATAACACAATGAGGGAGTATAATAACAATACGCAAAGTCAAAAAATCGTATATCCCAAATCCCCGAGGAGAGGACCACGTCGCTTGCCCTGGTAGACGCTTCCCCCCGCTGGGCCCTCCTTCCTTCACTGTCTGAGTCGGGGGGAGGGGGGATCAGGTCGGTTGCCCTGGGAGACGGGGGCGAGAATTCCACCCACCGGGCGTTACCACCCCCTGAAACGTCGATATACTCTGATAAGCTCGTCTTTATACAGTGTGATGATTGGCTTGCGTTCATGATTTGACTCTGTACTAATCTTCGGAGTGTGCGTGTTTCACAGGTGATAAAGCGATTATCGAATTTCAGGAGATATGCATAGCCCATGTAAATCTGTTCTCAACCAAAATACCTATACGGATTGATCAGTTGATCATATTTGTGTGCCTCCTGAAATTCAATAATCGCTCTATCACCTGTGAAACACGCACACTCCAAAGCTTAGTAGAAATTCAAATCATGAACGCAAGCCAATTGAATAAAATTGAATAATAAACCCCACTGAAAGAATTTGCAGTGTGCGTGTTTCACAGGTATAGGTATTTTGGTTGAGAACAGATTTACGTGCTCTATCCATATCACCTGAAATTCAATAATCGCTCTATCCTGTGAAACACGCACACTCCAAAGCTTAGTAGAAATTCAAATCATGAACGCAAGCCAATTGAATAATAAACCCCAGTGAAAGAATTTGCAGCGTTTTTTCTCAGGTAATTGGTTTTTCTATGTTCTTTGGGAGATGGGGTGTAAAAGGTTTTTCATCGGCCAAAACATCGATTTTGGTTTATTTTCGATAATAAGCCTTTGTAACCGTGTAGTAACGATTTTTTAGAACCCCCTCTCTGACTTTGTCACTTTAGCTTCCAAGATTCTAAACCTGCTCTGTCCGTTCGCCGTAATGGCTATAAAAGGCCTTAGAATTGCTGTGAAAATCCATCCTTTCTCACATGGACTCTACTTGTCTAGTTGGTCCTAATTTTTCGCCAACCCGATCGCATTACAACATACCTGCTATAAGACAAAAACGTGTTTTTCTCGGTTTTTACTGGAAGGCAAGAGGGGTGTCATTTTCTAATTAGTTATTTTGAACGAAAAATTGCGATGGATCCCAGACCAGTCCGAGCTCATCCGATCCAGAAAATCTCGCGTTTAATGGTGAAAATGTTGGTACGGGTTAGATATTTATTTTTTACATCCCAATTTTTTTTAATTTTGTCGTTTTGACTTTTGCAGTCAGAAAAAGTTGTGATGGCAGGTTAAGTGTAGGGGGGCTCAAATAATAGACCTTTTTGAAGTATTTTGCTGCGTTTTTCGATCGAAATCGCGGTTTCCGACTAACCCCGCGGTGGTGGCCCCGTATTGAGGGATGTGGATTGAACCACGGGATGAGCTGACGCGGTCGCGGAATTTGCAGTTGTTCGCTCGTGGATGGAGACATAAATTCGGCTTCATTGGCCAACCAATCGGAATCAACTGAGCGCGTCACCCACTCGACGATGTAAACTGCTCAATTGCGCCCGACGATTGGCGGGTCATTCGGCATTGAGCGGACTGAAAAATGGGGAGTTGCGTAGTTACACAACGGCGCTTTGCTTCTATTCTGCGCACTTAATGACCAATAATTGTTCTCTCTCTCTCTCTCTCTCTCTCTCTCTCTCTCTCTCTCTCTCTCTCTCTCTCTCTCTCTCTCTCTCTCTCTCTCTCTCTCTCTCTCTCTCTCTCTCTCTCTCTCTCTCTCTCTCTCTCTCTCTCTCTCTCTCTCTCTCTCTCTCTCTTCTCTCTTCTCTCTCTCTCTCTCTCCCTTGTCTCTAGCTCCCGTACGAGTAAGAGCTCAGTCCCGATAAAAACCATAACAATGTCAAAGTGTAGCGTTTGTTCAAACGGTTTTCCGCATAATTCGTTCCGAGTAACGTGCGCGATTTGTCGCGGTGTGCTCCATATTGGGTGCGCTAATTTATCCAAGGATGACTATAAATTCCTGGTAAGCGAAAATAAGCCATTTAGTTGTGAATCTTGCCTTAAATCGAAACGTAGATCTAGGTTAGTGGAGGCCACTTCGGACGTTGATCGTTATCAGGCACTGTTGGACGTCGTTGAAGAGATTCGACAAGAAGTTCAGAGTTCGAATGCGAATCTTAGAGCAGCAATTGATAAACAGGCGGAAGAAATCAACGAATTTAATGTCCAGTTCGCTAAGTATTCCGATCACCCTGATGAAAAAAGTCGACGGCTTGAAGGTGTTGATAGCTCCCTGAAATCGCTAACTGTTGTTGTGGAAGAGATTAAGGACCGTCAGAAGGGCATCGATAAGGAATTCGGTGAGTTGTTGGAGGTTGTCAACAATGTAGAGCAGAGAAGCCTGGATAGCACGATTGAGATTAGTGGATATCCGTATGATAAGGAAGAAAATATTATTGACATAATGAAGAACATCGGAGACGTCGCTAATTATCCAATCAACGAACAGATGATTGATGATTGCTACCGTATAAAACCAAGTGAAAGATTCACGGTTTTCTACCGTGCAGTTCGTGAAAAAAGGAATATGACAACGAGGTCGTTTGGGTTTCTTCTTGGTGATCCTGCGAATATCTACGTGAATAACTGCCTCACATATCGTAATCGGAAGTTGTTGAAATCATGTAAGGACTTCAAGCGTCAACATAATTATAAATTCGTCTGGTTCAGGAATGGAAAGGTCTTTTTGAGGAAATATGAAAACTCCCGAGCAGAAGCAATCGCATCCCCGCAAGATCTGTTGCAACTATCAAGGGTATAGTCAAACGGTCTCCTGAATATTAATTTTTCTAATTAATTACTGATTTTATTGAAAGTGAAAAATTTATTTCGTATAGGTACTCTTCTATATAAGGTGCTGAAATATGAAAAACCAAAGTATTTGTGGAGGAAAAATTTATTTATGGGTCAAGTACATATTATAAATACAAGGAAAGCTTCAAAAACCAGTAATTTTCAAATTCCAGTACATAGGACAGAGACTTATGGTAAATCATTTCATGTACAAAGTGTCCGCATTTATAACAATAACACTGAATTATTATTATAAAAAGTGTCCATAATTAACTTCAAAAAACGCCTCAAAGAGAAATTATTATCAAAGTATTCATAAGTAGGTATGTACATTAGTAGGTAGCTCTCAGTTTTCAATAATGTTTCAATGCAATCAATATAAACGTCATTTCCATTCGTTTTTTTGTTTTGTTTCGTATATTTTATTGACTTTAAAATATTGGGGCTATCGCCCACGTTGCTCATTATACGTAGAACGTATGATAGATACATAACTATAATAAAATATTAATTTCAAAATACTAATACTATTAATTTATTAATTTAATAAGAGTCTGACGTTTATTTTCAATATATATAATATATATATATATATATATATATATATATATAAATGTACAAAAATTTTTTTAGCAACAACAATTTACATCACAATACTAATTCTTATATTTCGGCTTTTAGCCTTTTTCAAAGTACGAGAAAAATAACTGTAATGGGAAATTTTGATGTTGATGTGGAGAGATTGTTTTGCGTGGAGAAATGTAGCCTTGCTAACGTTTAATATTCAGTCCTGGAGGATCGTACGCACCCAACACATTGCTATGTGCTTTCTCCGAGTGAAGCAGCATAATTTTGTTTTCTTCAGGTTTCATTTTCTTGAGAATTTTGATGCCAAAACACTCATCGAATGTTTCGCCATGGGCTGTGGCATGACGGCTCACAGGCAAATCGGCGTTCCTCCCGACAACTGATGCCCTGTGGTTGTTGACCCTGAGATTTAGAGCTGTCTCAGCCTTGCCAACGTAAAATGCAGGACATTTCTTACATGTCAACTCGTACACACACATTGGTGTTTGGCATTCAGCCGATCCTTTGCATCTGTACGAGTTGGGGTTGTTGGCCGATGAGAACAGCTCGTCCTCGATAACTATGGGGCAAACTTTACACCGTCTCTTGCCACAAGGGTGTAGACCTCTTGCAGGTGGTGTTGCTCTCTCCGATCGTCTATGAGACAAAATGTCTCCGATTGACGAGGCCTGTCGATAGGACATTGACGGTACTTCTGGGAAAACTTTTTTTGTGGTCGAATTAGCCGAGAGGAGTGGGTAGAGATCTTTTAGAATTTGGTTCATCTTCTCAATGCCGAAAAAGAATGTGGTTGTCAGGAGAACTTTATCCTTCGTGTTTCGTGGTGTAGGATGGTGTTCAACGTGAGAAGGGATAATTTTTTGTTTAACCACTTTTGTAGGGTATCCTCTTGTCAGCAGCTTGTTCTCCAAGTTTTTCAGGTACGCTTCTCTGTCACGTGTCTCACTACAAATGCGATGACCCCTTAGTGAAAGTGCTCTTGGAATGGAATGTTTTGTGTGGCGAGGGTGGCAGCTGTCGTAATGTAAATATAATTGCTTGTTTGTGGCTTTTGTGTGTACTGAGGTGGCGAGTCTACCATCTGTTAATTTGATGTTCACATCGAGGAATGTGGCTTCTGAAGTCGAGTGTGTCCATGTAAATTTGACTGAAAATTGTGAATTTAAATCCCTTAGGAATTCCTCTAGCGTTTCTTCCCCATGAGTCCAAATAAAAAATATGTCATCAATGAATCGCTTCCAAATTATAGGCTGAAGTGTGCGTGATGAGAGAAAATTTTGCTCTAAATGGGCCATGAACAAATTTGCATATGATGGCGCCATTCTTGTACCCATGGCAGTGCCATGTTGTTGGAGGAAAAGCTTGTCTTCAAATTTAAACACATTTTTAGTTAGAACGAAATTTGCCAAACCTTTTATAAATGATGTTGATGGATTGTGTGGTGGTTCTCTCAAATTTAAAAAATGTGTCATCGCTGCCAATCCTTGTTCATGCGGGATTTCCGTGTACAAAGAGCACACATCAACTGATACCAGCATCATTGGATGTTCATTCTCTGTTGGTAATTGCAGTTCGTGGAGAATCCCCAAAAAGTGATTGGTATCTTTCACATAAGATGGCTGGTTTTTCACGAGAGGCTGTAGGTTATAATCAACATATGCTGACAGTCTCTCTGTGATACAGCCAAAGCTCGCCACGATTGGTCGCCCTGGAGGTAAGCGGTCTGGAAGAGAATATTCCTTATGGATCTTCGGAAGGATATAGAATTCAGAGCACCGAGGGTTGTCCGGGACCAATCCTTGAACATCTGCCGCAGATAAATTTTCTGTTTGTTTGTTTTGTTTTATGAATGTTTTAATTTCCTTTAAAAATGTTTGTGTAGGGTCAGTGTTCAGTTCCTTATAAAATCGCTCATCAGAGAGCTGTAGAAGTGCCTCTCTCTGATAATCAATTGTGTTCATCACAACCACCGTAGATCCTTTGTCAGCTGGCATGATTTTTATTTGTTCGTCCCGTTTGATAGTGTTTAGGGCTCTATGTTCTTCTGCCGTCATGTTATCTTTCGGAGTCAGTGAATTGAGGAAGGTTAATTGTGAAGTTTTGTGTACGAGTTGGGAAATGAATTGTTCTAAAGGGTGCGAGGAGGGTGGGAAATGTGGAGGGTCAAATTCGGAGGGTGCTTTAAATTTTTCTAGTGAGGGGTGAAGTGTGTTAGTAGGTGTAGATGCAGCAGGGTTCTCCGACGCTATCACTTCCCAATAGTATTTTAGTCTTAACTTTCTGCAGAATACCTGAATATCCTCGTGAAGCTGGATGTGATCTACACGTGGGGTTGGCGTGAATGTTAGTCCTTTCGACAATACTTTGACCTCCGTATGTGTCAGACCTCTGGATGAAAGATTACACACTGCATTCACATCATCTACCATCCTAACTGGGTTCAGTGAACTGTTCGATTCGGTTAGTTGAGTGATTTCTGGATTGCAATGATCTGTTGTGTCTAGAGTTTCTCTTGCTGGTGCTTGAGGATCAACGCAGGGCCGAGAGTCAGGGAGAGTCTGTGACATTGATTCATTACTGCCGGTATTCTGTGCTACCCTGGGAGGGATAAGTGGTTCGTGTGGTAGAAAGGCTGATAAACCTGGCGCCATGGTTTTCCGAGTGAAGCAGCATAATTTTGTTGTCTCGAGGTTTCATTTTCTTCAAAATTTTGATTCCAAAACACTCATCGAAAGTTTCTCCATGCGCTGTGGCATATATATATATATATATATATATAGTCAATTAATTTTGAAGAGAAATTTCACAAATAGAAGAATAGAAAGTAAGTCTGATATTTCGAATGTATTCTTGATCACAGATTTGGAGAGAAATAAATTTCTTGCATTTGGGAATATTGTAACCATGGCTTGGTTGATAGTTGTTTCGATTCTTGGATTTCAGTCGTTCAAGTTGAGGCCAGGTGTTCGATTTGCTCCAAGTGTCTAGAGTCTATGGGCTCTTTCGGATTGCTGGAGCAATCTATCATTAGCCCCATCCGGAAGCTTTTTCAACACTTAAACGCCAAAGCACTGGTCAAATGTTGCGTCATGGGATGATGCGTGAGCTTTAACTGGGAGTGGGCGGCTTTGGTTTACAGATGCCCTATGATTGTTCATCCGCAAATTGAGGGTCGTTGCTTTACCGACGTAGAATGCTTCGGTGCACTTCTTGCAAACTAGTTGGTAAATACACTTTTTGGACTGGCACTCTGCTGAACCTCGACACTTATAAGTGTACGTGGTGTTTGCAGAGAAGTCTGGACCCTCAATTACCAAAGCACACAGCTTGCACCTTGCGCGTTGACATGGACGTAGGCCTTGTTGGTGCAACTCCGAAGACGGCAACCGAGGATGGCGATGCGAAAGGATCTCCCCCATGTTTTTTCCTTGCCTAAAAGTCACTCGAGGTTTTTCGGTGAACACATCAAGTGTTTGTGAACTCGAGGACAAGATAGGGTGCAGTTCACGGAGGATGCGATTTAGCTTCTGTAGCCCAAAGAAAAAGGTTGTGACCAATGGAACGTGGTTTGTGTGTGCTGCTTGTTTCTGTTGGTATGTGACGTGTGCTTGGAAAATATATATATATGTATTTTCTGTCAAAAAGTAAGAGAGGACCAATAGGTCCCATTTTTGTACAGTTCAATAAATAAATAAACAATCTCTCTCTCTCTCTCTCTCTCTCTCTCTCTCTCTCTCTCTCTCTCTCTCTCACACACACACACACAGAGAGAGAGAGAGAGAGAGAGATATCACACACACACACACACACACACACACACACACACACACACACACACACACACACACACACACACACACACACACACACACACACACACAGAGAGAGAGAGAGAGAGAGAGAGAGAGAGAGAGAGAGAGAGAGAGAGAGAGAGAGAGAGAGAGAGAGAGAGAGAGAGAGAGAGAGAGAGAGAGAGAGAGAGAGAGAGAGAGAGAGAGAGAGAGAGAGAGAGAGAGAGAGAGAGAGAGAGAGAGAGAGAAGAGAGAGAGAGAGAGAGAGAGAGAGCGAGAGAGAGAGAGAGAGAGAGAGAGAGAGAGAGAGAGAGAGAGAGAGAGAGAGAGAGAGAGAGAGAGAGAGAGAGAGAGAGAGAGAGAGAGAGAGAGAGAGAGAGAGAGAGAGAGAGAGAGAGAGAGAGACAGATGATAATCAGAGAAAACAAGTACATCCGAGATTTTAAGCTCAACAGCTTGGATGAGAAGAGAGAGAGAGAGGAGAGAGAGAGAGAGAGAGAGAGAGAGAGAGAGAGAGAGAGAGAGAGAGAGAGAGAGAGAGAGAGAGAGAGAGAGAGAGAGAGAGAGAGAGAGAGAGAGAGAGAGAGAGAGAGAGAGAGAGAGAGAGAGAGAGAGAGAGAGAGAGAGAGAGAGAGAGAGAGAGAGAGAGAGAGAGAGAGAGAGAGAGAGAGAGAGAGAGAGAGAGAGAGAGAGAGAGAGAGAGAGAGAGAGAGAGAGAGAGAGAGAGAGAGAGAGAGAGAGAGAGAGAGAGAGAGAGAGAGAGAGAGAGAGAGAGAGAGAGAGAGAGAGAGAGAGAGAGAGAGAGAGAGAGAGAGAGAGAGAGAGAGAGAGAGAGAGAGAGAGAGAGAGAGAGAGAGAGAGAGAGAGAGAGAGAGAGAGAGAGAGAGAGAGAGAGAGAGAGAGAGAGAGAGAGAGAGAGAGAGAGAGAGAGAGAGAGAGAGAGAGAGAGAGAGAGAGAGAGAGAGAGAGAGAGAGAGAGAGAGAGAGAGAGCTGTAAGATAGAAACTAAACGAATGTGCTAGTCAAATCGCCGCCTCCGAACGAGTTTTCCATAAAATTATATATATTTGCGGCCAAGCAAAGCAAAGTAGGGGTTTCGTTTTATCTAGTTAAATTTCAGTTGTTCTATAAGTGGATTTTCACGACTTGCCGATGTACAAAGGATTACACCATTATAGCAATTCCGAAATCAGCTTTCGGTTCTTGCAAAGCGACTCATTAAAGTTATTGCCCACGGAGTTACATTTAAGACGATGTTATTCCTTAAGTCAATTAAAAGGTAAGACACATTAATGATTGTTACCTAAATACAGACTTAATACACCTTTTTTTTTAAATTTGCAGCATTTTTTCTTGGTTTTGCGTTACGGAGGAGCGGAGAAGTTCATTCTGATAGTCCGCCAGGATTTGTTTCCGTGTGCCCTCAGTTATATATAGGATCAAAACGCGGCGTCTAATATTAGAGGCATCTTCGCGTGGAAGCTCTTGGTTTGAATGTTGAGAAAACAGCCGCCGACCCCACCAACGACCTGCAATTTTGAAAAAGCGCGCCAAATTATTACTCAGCGATCCATGATTTCTGCACCATATAACCATTCTGTGTAAGTATGCAACTGATATCCGTGATTAATCTCACTGGGCTCCCATTAGACCGTATTTGCATTTTTTTTCTCACTAGTTCATTTTGAAAGGAGTGTTTTGGTGGGAATTTCCCCAGTCTGGGACCAATGGAATTCAAATTTATCGAGCATTTAAACGCATAAAACCGCGTCATTAAGAATAAAAAACATATTCTCTTGGTTTTATTGTGGGTAGCTTGTTTTACTATTCAATTTTCGGATTCCACACATCTTGAAGCGTAAAACAACTAATTTTGAGGCCGGTTACAATTGTTTTTCTTCGTCGATTACAATGGTTCACTTTTGAAAATAATATGCCATTCTCGGTGCGTTACTACTATAAAAACGCTGCAAATTCTTTCACTGGGGTTTATTATTCAATTGGCTTGCGTTCATTTATCATATCAGACCTACATCAAATTAAAGGAAATGGGCTCACTCCCATATTCGAGTTGAGGGCGCTTGGAACGGCCAGATGGGAAACTGCCAGTTATCAAGAAGGCGATAACAGAACTCGAAAAACGCAAATCTTGGCCGCATTAATCATGCCATAAATCGGGAATGGTTTGACCTACAGACCTGGGAAGGGGCTCATTCGATTCCTCATGGAAAGTTCTACAAAACAAGTCCACATTTAGGCCGCCTTGATGTTTTTTGAGGTTTTTAGGGATTTTACAAAACTTTGACAACCCTTAAATGGCACTTCAATTTGAGTTAGAAAGCTGGCTAAAGAATTGGGGCGTTGTCGGACCAACATGGATTTTTCCTGAAAATTTCAGATGTTTTGGTCCAGCCGTTTGGGAGAAATCTTGCGTACGGCGTACGGCGGACGGACGGAAAATTTTTTATTGCAGATTTGGATTCCAGACCCTTTGAAACGTAAACCATGAAATTTTCAGGGTTGGTTAGAAATTTTTTTTTCGAGAGCGATTACTATGGTTTATTATTGAATAATAAACCAAAATCAAATGTTCATTTCTGAATCGGGTACCACTTTTACTCTTGTATTCTTGCTGCGCAGCTTGAGGGGCTTGTCATTTTTGATTTGTTTCAATGTATCCATAAAAATCAGGAGGTGTGGATGTGCAGTAAACTGAAAACGCTGCCGATTCCAACACATGGGTTTATTATTTTTTAATAATGCTTGACTGCCCGTGTCATTATGAGGTTTGTGGGGCCTCATTAGGTTCAGAAATTGCGTCTATTTGCTATGGGCCAATTATCGGAAAATGACACCAAACTTGCCTGTGTTAGAAAAAATAGGAAGGTTTTTGATCGGCCCGTAGCGTCTGTGCTTGTAAGGCCATCGGGCAGGCCGGAAGTTGACCAACTAGACCCCAAGTGGAGTCCATGCGAGAAAGAACGGATTTTTTACATAAATTCGATGGCCTTTTTTGACCCGTATGGCGCAGGGTGAGCGGACATAAAGGAATCTTCGCAGCTCGAAACGACAAGTGACAAAGTTCTAGGAGGTTATAATTATATGCTGCTAATTTTTGCGCCGATGGTTATTTTATCTTTATTAGAATAACCCTTCCACGTAAATCACCGATCTGTATTAGATGTAGTCAGTAGCACATTCTCGCGCCTGAGCATCTTGTCTTGTCCACTCTAGATGCTATAAAATACCCCATTTCATTTCAGTTCGTTAGATCGATTAGGAGTGAAATTAATCACAAGGAACATCAGCTGATCACTGATCTCTATTAGATAACATAATATTTTTCGGCGAAGTCCAACTCTTATCTTCATATCAGTCGACGAGGATTCCTCACAATCTCTGCGCCCCCTCCGCCACCCTGCCGCTGATCGGGCTTTCAAACCGTCAGTCTTGAGCCATCGCTCGTGTTTGATTATAGTAGGTACCTATGCTATTTTTCCACGTGGAATCAACATTCCCGACCCGGATAGCTATTATTTTCCGGCGTCTGCTCCAGGAGCTTTTGGAGATCCTACTAATCCGACTGGGGAAGTTCGAGGAGGACAGTATCCCACCTTCAGTATCAGGAACATCCATCGACAACCAATCCAGTTATTACATGAGTTGCTTCGCAAGTACAATTTATGTACAATTTACTTACTTTTCATGTTATTTTGGCATGCCAAATAGGTAGGATTTTTCTTCAGTTTTTCTTGTTAATTTCGTTAATAAAAGCGCTTCTTTCTGTTAAATTTAATTTGATTTTACTCAGAGTCCATTAATTTTTTTCAAGTTTTGAACGTTTATTCTTCCAAGTTTGGAAGGTTCATTCAAACGAACAGTTGTCCATATGTTGTAATTTACTTCTAGATGTCCAAAAACATTTGGATGACTTCTTCTTGAATATAACTCCGTGAACATTAACCTTTCCAACTCACGAAGGTCCGCACGGGAAACCATGGGTAATTCCATTTCCTTGAATTATCTCGTTGGAAAATTTCGATTTACCTCAAATAATCTCGCTACCATTCAAATGTCAGCTTTCTAGGTTGATTAGGGATAACTTTTCTTGTGTACGATTCCAAAGGCTTATGATTATTGGAAATAATGAAGCAAAAGTTGAGTTTAATGTGAGAAGGATGCACAGCAGTTCGTTTCTGAGATAAACGTAGGCGAAGAGTGCACTAGTAGCTAAGGGAAGGAGGTAGGTTGGTATTATATGGGAGTTTCGTTGTATGGTCGCCGCAACAGGTTTGGGGCCCTCCCGCGGCGTCTCCGTTACAGTCGGGCCGCTGTGAGCACTGGAATGTACCCGCGCACCTACCGCAGGCCAATGACCCATCTCACAATCCTCCTTGTCGTTCCAGTCCAATAGGGTTTCGATAATCCACGTCCTGAATTGGATAATCTGCGGATAACTCGCCCCTGGTTCCTAGGACACGGTTCTGGACAAACAGATTGCTCAACTAGTCCATTAGACTGAGAGCCAGTAACACCAAAAATGTCTATGATCGATAAACGTTTTTTTTTTTTTTTTTTAATTGCTTTACTTGCCGAGCGGATTACAGAAAAACAAGTTTGCCTAAAGTCTAATTTGGAACAGGTATTTATTTATATACTCAAATTACAATCAACAATACATTCAAACGAGGGGAAAATAACAGAAATGAAGAAAATACATTATACTGGGGGAGGGTTACAAAAACATGCAGCAGGGGCTTTAAACTGAAAAATAATTTCAATTACTGAATTTAATGAGGGGAGAAGGAATTGAAGGTTCAGTGCCTCCCCCTCCTTCGAGGCTGGCAGTGCAGGGCGTTGTTCAAGAGCTTGTAGAAAAACACGAGATCCGCGGAGCTCCGTCGTCTCTCAAGGGTGACCAGTTGGCATTTCCGCATCAAAAGGTCATAATCGATCTCATCGGAAGGGATCCCCATCTTATAAGCTATGTAGCGTATGGACCTTCGATGGACTCGTTCTAGCTAGCCGATCCATGGATCGCATACAGAGGAGAAGAAACAGTAGAGGTATGCTCGAACAAGGGCAGCACAAGGGCCCCCTCGCAGGGCAGCATCGCAGGGCAGCATCGGTGTTAAAAGATTCCCTCCTATTCCTCTTTATGAAACAGAAGGCTTGCATCTCCCCAGCAGCAAGCCCCTCTATATGGTTTAAAAACACAACCGTTCATCACATAGAACTCCAAGATCGTCAATCTGTGTTGTCCTTCAAAGCAGTTCGCCTCAAAGAATGGAGTTGAAGAAGATGGGTCTAGTCAGACGATGATAAGTCACCACAGAACATTTAGATGGATTGAGGTAGAGATGGTTTACCACGCACCATCGATCAACCGCCCGCTGCAATAACTCAGAGTCTTCCAAAGACCTAGAGTCGTGAAGAAGCTTGAGGTCGTCGGCAAAGAACAAGTCTCGTACGCCATTTTCTGCCACAAAGTCGACAATACTATTTATCAGCCAAAAAAAACGAACATAATGGGCCCAAATAGTTGCCTTGAGGGCAATGAAAGGGTAAGAACGAGCACCTTTCTCCTGAACAACAAGTTCAAGGTAAGTGCGCATCCATTTCAAGAACGATGCGCAAACCCCCAATGTTTCCAGCAGTGACAGGAGACGGAGATGTGACAACCTGTCCAAGGCCTTGGCGAAAACGTCGGTCTGGAGTCCTTCACGAAAACAATCCATAAGAAACTCAAGAAGTTAGTACTTGTTGAACGGCATTGGACGAAACCATGCCCCTCCATACCTACAAAGGAACTGAAATTGAGAGACATTTGGTCTACAACCAACCTCTCCGTCAGCTTATGCATGGAAGACAGGGAGCAAATGGGACGGTGGTGGGTGATGGAGCCCCTATCTCGTAGCGTAAAGTAGGAGGACTTCCATTTCCTGGGGAAGCAGCCAGAATCAAGTTATTTATAAAAAATCAATGTGAGAGGGGATGACAATAATGGGATTCGTAAGTATCGTACACCGGGATAAATATGTAACAAAGCATGGAAGTTTTACTGTTTGTAAATTTAAGGTTAGTTTAAATGGCTGATTTTTTTTAAATTGTGAGAGAGAAATTTTTCTCAGGGAAACAAATCGCAGGCGTTTCCAAGTTGACGAACGCGGTGGCAGACGCCTCCAAATCTTGGGAATGGGAATAAAACCGTCTTGAGCAATGACCAGCTTTATTCATTTTTATCTTGAATTTTTTAATAATGTTGGTGAGTATATGTATATATACCAAAATTTGAAAAAATATGCTGATTTTCAGGAAAAGTAAACCCGTTCTTACAGATACGGCGTTAAACTTGAACCGAACATTGGAGCGTGGAAAGATATGTCTCTTCCATAGAGAGTCGGAACGTTTGCTCGGACGGAGATGAGCAGCAAAAAATAGTCCACAGGGGCTCATCCATTTTCATTGAGGAAGGTCAGTTTTTTGTTGCGCCTTCTAGTATTTCCACGGGCTTGGGCGACCTGTTCGCGTTGTCCAGCACGGAGCCAGTTTCGTTCAGTTCGGTCGCATTTTATCTTGTCAGCGCGCCTCAGAGGGCCGTGACACTCAGGTACCTGCGAGCTCTCGTCTGGGCGTTTCCAAAATCGTTCTCCCCGAATCCTTGATTCATCGTTCTTATTCATCTGTGGGACTTGTGGAATGATCCACCCCAACTGAACGACAAAAAGTTGCAGAAACGCATCACGATTATCCCAAAATTATCGTGTTGTGCAGGGAGTGCCCCCCACTAAAATTGTTATTCATGGACGAAAAGAAAAATTTGTTATTTAGTCTCCTTTTTGTTTGCCAAGGTTTTGTGTGCTCAAAAATGGTCACGTTGCTCATGTGAGCCAATGTGCGCAACGCACTTTAACTTAGTTTTTTCAAATGGGAACCCTCATGTTTAGGACTTTCCTTTGAAGCAAGCCTTCTCCCGGAGAGGGATGCCTATTAGAATTGGTCCAGGTTGGTGTGGGACAAGCCAACATCATAAAAAAATAATAACTGCATACTAATCCGTTTCGGACCGTTCTAAAACCAAATTCGTGGAAAAACGATAGTTGTATATCGGTGTGCATGTATGTGAACAATTTTTTCGATACCCTCAATTCTCAAAAAATGTTGGTGATTCATATTGTTAGTATTATTTTTATTTATTCCATTCTTAGACTTGTAGTTTAACAAACCTCGGAAATTTAGCTTTTGCTAACAACGGAAAAAACGCTGCAGATTCTTTCACTGGGGTTTATCATTCAATTAGCTTGCGTTCATGGTTTGAATTTCTACTAAGCTTGGAGTGTGCGTGTTTCACAGGTGATAGAGCGATTATTGAATTTCAGGAGATATGCATAGAGCAAGTAAATCTGTTCTAAACCAAAATACCTATTTGGATTGTTCAGTTGATCATATTTGTTTGACTCCAAAGCTTAGTAGAAATTCATCATGAACGCAAGCCAATTGAATAGTAAACCCCAGTGAAAGAATTTGCAGCGTTTTTATTGAACCTCAATACCCCAATTGAATGATCAATCCAAATAGGTATTTTGGTTGAGAACCAGTGAAAGATAATCGCTCTATCACCTGCACGCGTTTTTCAAATCATGAACGCAAGCCAATTGAATAATAAACCCCAATGAAAGAATTTGCAGCGTTTTTATTGAACCTCAATACCCCCCCCACAATAAAAACATGCGTACGTTTTCTCTATTTGGGAGAAAATGCTTAATTTCAGGAGGCACACAAATATGATCAACTGATCAATTCAAATAGGTATTTTGGTTGAGAACCGATTTACGTGCTCTATGCATATCACCTGAGATTCGATAATCGCTCTATCACCTGTGAAACACGCACACTCCAAAGCTTAGTAGAAATTCAAATCATGAATGCAACTCAAATGAATAAAATTTAATAATAAACCCCACTGAAAGAATTTGTACTGTGCGTGTTTCACAGGTGATGGAGCGATTATTGAATTTCAGGAGGTACACAAACATGATCAACTGATCAATCCAAATAGGTATTTTGGTTGAGAACAGATTTACGTGGGCTATGCATATATCCTGAAATTCAATAATCGCTCTATCACCTGCGAAACACGCACACTCCGAAGCTTAGTACAATTCAAATCATGAACGCAAGCCTATTGAATAATAAACCCTAGAGAAAGAATACTTATTTACCCCACTAATAATATTGAATAATATTTACCTATATATCATCAGCGTTTCATGCATATCAGAATGCTTCAACCCGTGTATCGGCTATAAACTAAGTATCAACATCGGCTATCACTCCAGTATCCACATTCAGTACAACTCGACGCTATCGGCATCACTAGGTTACAAACAAACAATAATAAACCAAAAAACGCTGCAAATTCTTTCACTGGGGTTTATTATTCAATTGGCTTGCGTTCATGATTTGAATTTCTACTAAGCTACTAAGCTATGGAGTTTGCGTGTTTCACAGGTGATAGAGTGATCATTGAATTTCAGGAGGCACACAAATATGATCACCTGAACAATCCGTATAGGTATTTTGGTTGAGAACAGATTTACGTGCTCCATGCATATCTCCTGAAATTCAATAATCGCCCTATCCTGTGAAACACGCAGACTCCAAAGCTTAGTAGAAATTCAAATCATGAAAGCAAGCCAATTGAATAATAAACCCCAGTGAAAGAATTTGCAGCGTCTTTTTATTGAACCTGAATACCCCTCCACAATAAAAACATCTATGATTTTTCAAGTCCTTTAGCACTCGTATTGCGTTAAAACTTCCCCAAATCCAAATTTAAACGATGTAGCCAAAGGTAGACAGATGTAGAGGAGGCACAGAAATATCATCAACTGATCAACCCAAATAGGTGTTTTGGAAGAGAACCGATTTACGTGGTCTATGCATATCTCGTGAAATTCAATGATCGCTCCATCACCTGTAAAACGCGCAGACTCCGAAGCTTAGTAAGATTCAAATCATGAACGCAAGCCAATTGAATAATAAACCCCAGTAATAATATTGAGTAATATTTACCTATATACTATCACCGTTTCATGCATATCAGAATGCTTCAACCCGTGTATCGGCTACCAACTACACTACAAGTATTCACATCGGCTATCACTCCAGTATCCGCATTCACAACAACTCGACGCTATCGGCCGGACATCACTAGGTTACAAACAAACAATAATAAACCAAAAAAACGCAGATGTTCGCACCATAAATCGGGCCATTCATCGGGAATGGTTTTACCTACGGACGTGGGGAATGGCTCATTCGATTCCTGACGGTATGTTCTTGAAATAAGTTTACATTCATACCGCTTGGACTTGTTTTGAGGTTTCTAGGGATTTTACAAAACTTTTACAGCCCTGAAAGGGTACTTTGAATTGAGTGAGAGAGCTGGCTCAAGAATTGGGGCGTCGTCGGACCAAGATGGATTTTTCCTGAAAATTTCAGATTTTTTGCTCCAGCCGTTTGGGAGAAATCGTGCGTACGGCGTACGGCGTACATCGGGAATGGTTTGACCTACGGACGTGGGGAAGGGCTCATTCGATTCCTCTTGGTATGTTCTTCAAATAGGTAAATATTTAGGCCGATTCGACTTGTTTTGAGGTTTTTAGGGATTTTACAAAACCTTGACAGCCCTTAAAGGGCACTTCAAATTGAGTGAGAGAGCTGGCTCAAGAATTGGGGCGTCGTCGGTCCAAGATGGATTTTTCCTGAAAATTTCAGATCTTTTGCTCCAGCCATTTTGGAGATATCGTGCGTACGGCGGAAGGACGGAAAATTTTTTATTGCAGATTCGGATTCTACACCCTTTGAAACGTAAACCATGAAATTTTGAGGGGGGGGGGGGGGGGTTAGAATTTTTTTTCCCAGAGCGATTACAATGGTTTATTATTGAATAATAAACCAAAACGCAAATGTTGGCGTGAGAAATCATTCGTACTGCGTCTAATGATTCTGGATTCTACACTCATTGAAACGTAAACCATTTCATTTTCAGGGGGGGTTCGAATTTTTTTTTTTTTTTTTTTTTCAAGAGCGATTACAATGTTTCATTATTGAATAATAAACCAAAAGACCGATTCTTGTCATTCTTTTGGTGTAATAATCTCTTGTTAATATACCTGTATAATTCAAGAAAAACATTTTTAAGATCCCTCAAAATTTGTTCGTTTCAAGACATCTGAAATCTGAAGCGCTCCTGATCAGCTGTCGGTGCCCAAGGGCTATTTTCTGTCCTACTCGTCTAATGCACCTAGATCAGAGAATTAGGTGGAAGGGTCATTCTAATGCGGAAGCAATGAACCTCTGCGTAATAATTTGTAGTGTTTTAGTTTCAAATGGTGGGAGGAGAGTAGGGGCAAAGGTGATCCGAGGGTCATAAAAAATTAATAAAAGATCTAGCACGTCATCCAGGTTCTCTCTGATGTTAGTTTACGGCAACTTTCCCAGAAATTCAAGTATATCTGCTTACTATGGAAGATTAAGCAGTTAGTTGTGGAATATGTCGTTGTTCGACCGGTTACAGAACACTTCTTGATCAAATAAATTTTGAAACCCGCTACCTAAGGATAAGGAGATCTATTTACCTTGCTCTACTCTTCTCATGAGGACAGTATAATTTCAAGCTTACAAGGAATTAGGTAAGAACGGCCATTGTTGACGTTTCTTCAACGGATTGCTGGAATACCGCCCGAAGAACAATTGTTGATGCTGTGCCGTTTGGTTACGATAAGCGTCATCAAAATCAAGCGACCAATCCCACAGCCTGTCCCAGAACCACCCGTTGTCTTCATTCTTGTTTCTCCTCTAATTTTTGAATAAGAAAATTCGCCAAAATATCGACTATACTCCTTCTTCTTTATTTGTCAAATTTATGAATATCTGTGTTTATATATGAATCTTTTCGAAGCCATTATTTCGGGCAAATAAAGAAATTGTAATGTGAAGCATACATTACTTTTTCCTCTTCAATATAATGGTAATTGAAAGTCCTTCTCCGATTGCGTACATGGAATGGGGCAAAGTAATCGCACTCTGATAGCTCATTACTTTCAGAGTATTTATCTGTCGAAATCGTCTGTATTTCTTTGTTTCTGTGTGTATGGTATCAGCTCAATCGAATATTAGTGTGATGTAAAAAGTAATCGGAAATGTAATCATTACGTTGCGACTATGATAAATCGGGTGCAAAGTCCGGTTATGCAAAAAGTGAGAAGACACCTGAAAATTCACGTTGAAAGCCGCCACCTGGGCGAAAGGGAGGAACCCGTTAGGAGGAAGGAATCTGTGTCAGCGACCCTAAGGGGCCCCGGGAGCAGGTGGGAGGGGTCGTTTGGTCATCCAGGAGTCCGAGGAGAGGGAGGAGGCTCCTCCAAGGGGGCTGGACCCCTCCAGGAGAGATTCCCGAGAGAGATGGGAATAGCGAAACCACCGGTGCGAAGAGCGGGATGGTGGATGGGTTGGGGGATGAAGGTAAGTCTGTCAATCCTGGATAACGGACGGGCAACATAGGGAGCCCTCTCTCCTCCGTGGAGAAACACCAAAAACTCCCTCTTGAGGAAGGGTAAGGCGGAGGGGCTCACTCCTGAGAATCACCAAAAACTCCCTTCCCCTGAGGGCTCTTGTCCCGCTCTTGGGTAAAAGATCGGAGATCCGGGAGCGTCGTGTTTATCCTGGAGAGAAACCGAGTCGGCGCCCGTTCGTCTGGGCTTGCGAGAAATCCACTATTACCAGGTTCCATGTTTTCCCATACATAGTTCGTAAATCAATTAAAATTCAGATTTTTAATTCGTCAAGTTTAATCAAATATGAAACGAAACCCCTGAATATTATTTCACAACGGATTATTATTAATATTTGATGATGAATATTTTATTTCTTGAAGTTCAGTCGACTAATACAAGTCTTTCGGGCCATCATTTCGCTTAGTTCATTAACCATCTTCAGGCCTACACCAAGAATTTAATAATACGTTAAAAGCAAAATATTATAATTTGTATGTAGTGGCTGATAGTTTTATAAGTGCATGGGAATTTTGACAAGTATGTATCTCACAACACCATGAGTCCAACTGTTCTCATTGATATCTTCTCACCCTTCAATTATAGTACAATTGTAAATTGCCATATTTTGGACCAATAAATTGACTGAATGGTTGACGGATGTTGGGAAAAGGTATGATGCCTCGCAGCATGTATGTTACCTGCCAGTCTAAATTGAGATCATTTCTCTTTTTTACATGAGATCATTATTAAATATTATCTGGACAATCTGGATGATGATGATAATAGTGAGAATGAGAATAAAAAAAGACCCCCATTTCTACTGATTAGAGCTCCAGGATATTGGCAGTCAAATTAGAACACTAGATCTCCTGATCAATCGAAAAAATGTTGGGTTTTTCGAAATTTGGTGATTTTGAGCGTTTGAATTGCTAAACTGTGTCTTAAAACTGAGTTTTTTGGTGCAAGGCCTGGGTGTTTCAGCAGAGAAAGTAACGTACATAGTCTAATACTATCATATTAGGTCATTAGGTCCTCAACCGATTACAAATATTCCGATTCTGAAAGTGAAAGTTCGTTATTGACTCGTTACCTACTTGCTACTGATTCTCATGTCACCAGACATCGCGACTACCATCGAGCTCCGCAGAGGTAGGCAAATAGGTGCTCGGTATTGTGGACAGAGAAAACATTTATTAATAATTCATTGTCGAGGGGACTCTCGTAGGATCCTGACCCCGTTAGAAGTCTTTCCGTCCTTGACAACAGTCCGGTGTCACGTTCGCTTACTCATTCCCCGTCACCTGATCAGTATAGTATCCATCCGAATCCATATCTGTGGGATCCATATTCTTTCCGTTAAGTACTTTCCCAATTATCCGTACATTCAGTAAGTAAATGTTCCAGTCATGTTACATGATGGTACGAGTGAATTTTCCAAAGTTATCTTAGTACCATCAGTTACCATACTACTTGGAATTATATCTTATTGTTAATAAGTTAATATAATATAAATATATCGTTGATGAAATTTTCTCCGAAACTGCTGCATCAAACGTGAGGAAACTTGAGCCTAGAAGCACATTTGCGTTCTAGCTGGGACTGAATTCTAGGCATCATTTTTTGTACATTCTCAAGGGTGCAAGTAAAGTGTTCAAAAATTTTGAAATACCACTGTTTATGTTCATTATTGATAGACATCCCTTTATTGGATTGAATGAGCCCACGCTTTTTTTATTTCTGTAAACCTATGTTTGTATGCATTTATTTGTCTATCTATGTATGCATGTCTCTATCCATGATTATTAGAAAACTATATTAGAAAACTAATTTGATAGGAACGACCTGCGGCAACTAGTATCGGAGCTAAAAGAAACCTAATGTCATGAAGGTTATAGCTGCTACCTTGTCAAGGGCGCGGTGTGTAGTGCAGGAAAGGTGCTACGTATCTAGTTACTCGAGCTGGGCGTCTCGTCTGGAGTATACTTGGTGATATCTCCAAGGGTCTTACTCAAACTGTTGGTCATTCTGTAGGGGCACTTCCTTACACACCTCTTTCCCTCTTCCATCTTTCTTAATTTTCCAAATCTCATATATTTAATGGTGTGTTCCTTCTGCCTGAAGAGGAGATTTATGGGGGGGGAATGTTCCTAATAAACGGCAAAACTGATTGTTATTATCGTCACCAACGGGCTGTTTAATAACGGCGGAAAATCGGGACAACTGGGGACATGGATTTAATATTTCTTGGCTATGCAGCGTTTTTCATCACAAATCATCACGACTTGTCAATGTGTGAATGTAAATAGGAAGAAAAACAACGACATAAACGTTCAACCAATTTATTACCACGAAAAAATAGCTAAATTCAAGATTAGTTTGTCTTATTAGGGATTCAGTATGGGCAAAGATGAAAGACTTTCTGTTATCACATCTTTATCACTCGAAATTTCTTTTTTGATCGGTAAAATGATCGAGTATTGAGTCACGAAGAAACCCATAAGTATATATTTAATTTATCCGTATTAGATTATGTAATACCGAAATTATAAACTATGGAGTGATAGGTACCTAATGTGTAGCTTTATTACGCGATGTTTCCGAGCTTGTGCTCTTGTAGCCGTCGAAAAAGGAGCCCACCTATATTTCCACCTACTCGCAGGTCCTTGAACCTCATCTGAAGGGGTTTGGATCGATCCGAATCCCCCACGTGCCTCCTGACTCGCAGCTTCGCGCTCCTTGAAGAATTTACCTAGTAACACCCTCTGAACAAGACGCCACTACCGCGTTTTAGGTAATCGGCAATAGGTGCACGGAATTTCAAAATGTCAAAATTGATTTGGATCAAATCAAATAAACATTGATTGGCAGCAAAATTGCAAACAAATTTCACAAAAATTAAGGGGATACTATACATATATACGTAATTCAGCAATTTGATAGGCAAATATAAAAATGCTGCAAATTATTCCCCATAAGTTTATTATGTATTCCCTTCCTTGTAAATCACTGACTTATTGGACGTAGTCTGAGGTACATTGCGTACACTCGGCGATTAAATACCTTTCAATTGTATTCTAGATGTCTTAAAAAGAGGCTCAAACAAACTTCACCTCAATGGATCGTTTAGGTAACAAATCATTCACTAATTGTTCAAAAAGAAAAAAGCACGACAGTAGTCCTCTATGGTTCTACTTTAATGGTTCTGGATTAATTTTACTCATTTAAGTACCGAAGATGAAAAATTGGAACTAGTAAACAGAGATGAAAGCTACGGCTGGGGGGGCTAACAAGGGTTTACGTGAGGGCATTCTGTGTTCATAAACGGTACTTACTAGGCCTAACCAACTCCCTGGAAAAATTTGTAGATTCAACCAGAGCACCAGAGAGGATAGTGCTTACCAAAGTGGCAGGAACACAAAGTGGTAATGCCGGGATAACAAAGGGCGGAAGTAGCCCACCCGAAGGTTAGTTGAAGGAGTGTTGGGCGGGGGGGGGGGGGGGGGGCTGGTGCACTACACGGTAGGCCGCCTGCAAACGAGCGGATTCATTCAATCTAGAAACATCTAGGATATGTTCCCGACATTTTGATGCTTCTGACAACGAAAGAGATCTGAAAGGGGAGTTGTTGGGTTTGCCATTGAAACAAGTTCGAAAGCCTGATGCTGTTCCACATCTTGTTTACCAGTTCAAAACTTAAAAACACCAGAAAATGAGATTCACCCAGATCGAAGGAAACGTGCGGAAAAGATACATTTTAAGAAGGAAGTGGAACAAATTTTGTTGACTTCTTCGACGTGTAGTCCCGCAGTTATTGAAGGAATCACTAAGGACAACGTTTTACGTTCGGAGTAAAGCCATTCAAGAGCAGATCCGGATGATACCTCATTGCAGCCCACCGGGTGCCTCGCTTTCAGAATTTAAAAAAAAAACGAGAAGGCTCACTTTTTTGGGGAATTATCCGGCAACGTTCCTCCATCAGTAAAGAAAAATTGACTGGGCATTCTTTCGAGGGGACGCCTAATGAAACCATCCGAAGAGTGTTTGAGCAGCGTCGTGAAAATAGAAAATTAATTTTGCAAATTACAGGAGACAATATTTTCAAGGAGCCTTGAAAGATAAAATTGAAAGTGTCTGCACAGATATTAATGAATATCTCGTCCGGACTCATACTTTTTTTTTCAAGGATGAAATGCCTAAACGAGAGGACGAAGGAGGCCAACCGTACTAAAGGCAATGCCAAAAACATTTTCCATCGCATTAGGAAAGGAATCGTGTGCAAAAGATGAAAAAAATTGTCTACTAGTCGTTTAAATGACAATTGTCATACTCGAACTACTTGCGTAGTCGTTTTTCTTGTCTTTCAACGTTACCATTGCGATTTAATATAGTTGAGCTTACTTATCAACCTTATTTTGTAACGAAATTCTATGTTTCTAAGATAATGATACATTAGTCTCTTATTAAACAATTTATACGTACGCATTTCATTTTTTCAAACTAACTTCTCTATTTTTTATCAAAAAGTTTCTAGCACTGGGTTTGTTGCGCCCGTATTCCGTGAACATTTTTTATGTGCTCCATTTAGAGGAACGTCTTTGTAGATCACGTTAAGAGCAAATTTTATAAATTAATAGCGTGGGACCCCGTTTTAGTCGTGAAACCCGATGAGCACCATCAGCTCAACGCAGAGCGCCGCACAGTGGGACGAATCACGGTTAGTAGAAGGAGACGGTAGGGGTCATTAGGAAGCGAGTGGCTGCCTCGTGACGTCACTGGTGAAGACCAAACCAGGCGCTCCGCTTCTTTTGCATTAAACTAAACGTTTTTCGGGAAAGCGCCGTGTGGTTCAACCTAGATCGTCCTTCTGTACTTGTTCTGCTAATTGTATTGTATTATATTTAGTATACTGTAGTATACTGGCTGCATCCATTTGTCTACTATACTCCTAATCAGCAGTACCTGCACACACCCATGAGGTCCTCTTACTATTTCTTTGGTTGAATCAAAACATAAATCACCATTAATTTTCATTTAATCAAAGCTGATTACTACGTCTTTCTCGAGCTCGGAAAACACTTGTGCTTGTGCTTTTAAAATATTCAAACTAAGGTGAATGAAGCCAGGAGTCACTGAAAACTGACGAATCCGCCTCTTGATTGTGCTCTCACTTGGGAGTGGATTCAGTACATCTTTTGCAAAGTGAAATGCTTTATATGACAAAGAGCGCAAAGTAATAGCCTTCGCGATATCATCCGTCGACCAACTCTTACATCTTCGCTTTAACAGCGCTTGCTGCTGATTCACTAAAAAGGAACAACATTTCTGACGGCTGTTCGCTGTCACCCGTCTCAATGGATATCGTGGCCACATTTTCGTCTAAACCATTCGTAATCTCATCCATCACATTTTCATTTGATTCTTTTAATGGTGATTTCAAAGACCCTTCAATTCTTTACGCGCATTCCGTTTGTTTGTTCTTACTTTCCAAGCCAGAGAAGAAGGTGTATTTGAATCGCCCAAGTAACTACTTTTCGGCAGGAATAAATGCGGAACCGCATCCGGTTTAGCTCAAATTTAGGATGGTGTTGAGCAGTTCATTTATCAGCGAATGTAGTCCGCGTCATCAAAATGAACAGAACAGACACGCGAATGATCCACCGAAAATGCGTCAGCCCGCTTACAAACGTTCACCCACAATATTTTGTCCTTTGGAAAACGGCGAAAATGAAATTCGTACTTTCTTTAGGTACACTGTAATTGTCACAACCAGCAATTGCATTGCACACCATATCCGAGCTGTAATAAGCAAAAATAACGTTGTTTAAATGAGCTAAAGAACTTAAGACTGTGCCCGGTGTTGGGCGAGGGTAAAATGGAACGGTCTTCACCAGACACGTCACATGAGTTGGGTTTTCCCCGAGCGCACAGTGGTTGAAAACGCTACTCTATGAGAACTCAAAAGGGTTCGTAAACTCGTAAAATTTGGTATACTGAGGTTATTTCGTGCGCAGAACCCGAATCTGAAGTTAGTTTGTTGAAATTGTTTCCAGAAGTAGCGTTAAACGCATTATTGAGAAAGCTGAGTACCGAGTTTTGCCCGACCTAATATCATTAGCATTGAAAGGGGCTTCGTGGTAGAATAAAAAAGGTTATCTGAGTAATTATAAATCAAACTCATATGTAGAACTTATTATGTATGTCCTCTGATACTTAAATTTTACCACAAAGTAGGTAGATAATATCACGATAATAGAACAGCGGGTGATTTCAAAAAGTTTGTCACATCATTTGTACGAAGTATCCATCACCAATATTATTTTGACAAACTAAATAACACACAATAAACTCAAAATAACTTAACAAACACAAATAAATGGTTACTTTCTTGCTAGGTATGAAAATGAATTTTTCTCCGATACCTACATAATCAAATAAAAAAGAAGTAGGTAATATAAAAACGAATCGAATAGGTAGTCAAGTAAATAGGTACGTAATATAAAAAAGTATATTGCAATTAGTAGAGTTGGCCAGGCAGGAACTACTTTTGAAATAACTACCTGCGACTGACTTCTGCAAAATCAGGTAAATCTCGTAAACTAATACGAAAGCTACGGAATCCATTTTGGTAAAAACCGTGTCTATTGGATTTTCTTTGCTGAATCGAAGGAGACCGAGAGATAAACCCTGAGTAGTTGAAACAGTAAAATTGTAATCTCACCGTGAATTTATTTCCTTGCTAGTTTTTTGTTCTTAACTCGGAAACGGTAGGCCTCACAAAAAACGTCGAAATAAAAAATGAAGCTGACAAAATTTGCTACAAAATTGTTCATCTTCATTTTTCGCCTATCTTTAACAGTTGAGGACATATTCAAGCTTAAAAGTAGGAAAAGATTTAAAAAAAAAAAAATTTAAATCCTTGCATACCAAATTTGCATAAAACCCAGCCAAATGCAGGTAAATGCAGTTCATTCTGGATTCGACATTTAGTGCTACTGTTCAGGAAAAGATATACGTCCATTTCAGGGTCAATAAAGGTCAATATCGTTTTTGGCAGTCTAGAGAAATTGATGTGTTCATCATTTACCCTGAGTCCGCAATTCGTCTCATGTTTCCGAAGCTATTTCAACAAGTAAAATTATAATTATTTCATTTACTTACCTATCCTGGACATATTGAACGAGAGAACACCGCTTTTGCCTCCAGGACTTGTGACACACAACTGATTTCAAAGATAACACTGGGCTCGTCGCTCCTCATTATCTTAGGCAAAATCGCACCTTGATCTTTGTCAACTCAGCCAAGATTACAGTCTATTGATATGATGAAAACAGCCTTTGTCCATCGTTATGTAGGTATTAACGTTACCCCCCGAGCATTCAGCGATTAGATTGAAGCATTTTTATTTTTTATCTTTTTGGGCTCATAGAATAGCGTTTTCAACCACTGTGGAGCGTCGAGCTGATGACCCCTACCGCCTTCTTCCACTAACCGTGGGACGAATGACCGATCTAGGTGGACAAAATTATTTTAGGCCGATTTCCTAATGGAAAGTGAATGCTGATTATGGGAAAAATAGTTTAAAAAATCTTTCTGCCAAGGAAATGTGGCAAAATGTAGAAAAAGTGGTACATATACGCCAAATTTCAAAGATTTCCTACGTTACTGGAAATCAAACACTGAATATGAATATGTAGGAACATGTAAATATTCCCAACACAGTATGGGTGGTTTACACAATAATAACAATAACAATAAATTTAATTATAGAAAAAAATTTTGAAATATGGAATGAAAAACAGAAAATGCAATTATTATATTAAAGCAATTTTTAATGAACAGAAGGAAACCTTCCCAACATAGTACAGTACAGAAAATAAGTAAATTAACTTCATAAAATAAATGAACATTTACGGAATAGGCTTAGAAACAAGAAATACTACTTGGAGTTAAGAAAATCCCTTTTTTTTCAAATTTAATTTCCGCCACTCATCGAAAAACACCCTCCTGGAGATGTGAACTAAGTGTTCTGAAAATATAAAAAATCTGTTTGTATTTCAAAATACGTTTCAGGCACCTTTAAAGGGTAGTAATGCTTGACATGCAGTGGAATAATATTATTACAGAGTGCTCTCATGAATAGCCTAACAACTTTTCCCTTTATCTGTGACTAAAACAAAAAATCATCGAAAACTTCCCTTCTCTTCATTCTTCCTCTACACCTACCTTCCATACTGTTTAAAATTACCCACCCTCTTTCTCCCACACTTCCACTCATGAGAATTATTTCAGAAATAAATGGTAGCCTAATCATATCAAGCACTTTTTTTTCTTTTGTGTATGACCGGTTGAGAACTTTTTTAACATATGATTTTTTCGTTGTTCAATGGCTTAAAACAGCCAAAACGCAAAAAAGCGCAAAAAAACTCAATGAGTCCCATAAACAGAACGAGTTAGAGCAACTAAATCTGACGGAATCGCCTTGGAATCTCTTGGTACTATTTAGTACACCTCCACCCAAATAGAGAATAAACCTGTTAATCCCTTTAAAAAAAACTACTTTCATTTCTCACCCTTTTAACACCTTTATATTAAATTCCTGAATAAAAAATTACTGCAAAACGAAGCCTTACCTGTCTCATTGTTGTCCATTATGAAGGAGAAGGCGTAGGTTCTACGGGAGAGACGTTGTGAATGAATCAATCAGAGTGATGAGCTGTGGGAGTCATACCGGTGAAAAACGTGGACTTGTTTACACATGATTCCTGCACTCATTCTGCTCTTTGTTATTATTTCAGCTGATAAAAATTGGTATTCTCGTACTCCTCGACTACTAATGGAAACAATCTCAAACAGGAAATAATCATTTGTTGACTTGACTTTTGTCCACCTAAATCGGTCATTCGTCCCACTGTGCGCCGGTGGAAGTGGTGACGCAGTGACGCCACAAGCCCAGGGCCTCTCGTATTGTGGCCCCTACCGTCTAGTGTAGCAGTCGTGGTCCTAAATATGGAAGTGCTGAATTTCTCTCTAGTATCCTGAATTGAAATTACCTAAGACAAATATAAAATAAAAGATTCCTTTCGCTTTCATGATTCTATCAAAAATAAACAAAGTATCCTCAGGATATATTGTAGCTCCTCTAGATGTTGAATCATGTTCACTAATATTATCTTGCGATATGTCAAATTAATCATCAATGAAAAACGCTGCAAATTCTTTCACTGGGGTTCATTATTCAATTAGCTTGCGTTCATGATTTGAATTTCTACTAAGCTTTGGAGTGTGCGTGTTTCACAGGTAATGGAGCAATTATTGAATTTCAGGAGATATGCATAGAGCACGTAAATCTGTTCTCAACCAAAATACCTATTTGGATTGGTCAGTTGATCATATTTTTCTGCCTCCTGAAATTCAATAATCGCTCTATCACTTGTGAAACACGCACACTCCAAAGCTTGATAGAAATTCAAATCATGAACGCAAGACAATTGAATAATAAACCCCAGTGAAAGAATTTGCACCGTTTAACCTTAAATAGTCTTATTTACTCAAAAACTAAATAAAAAATAGAAATAATGAAGAAAAGTAGTCTAATATACTCTTTGGAATGCAAGGACTATCAAACCAATGAATGCAAGGACTGTCAAACCAATAACGTAGGGCAAACTAAACAATATCTCTCTATCCGTGTCTCACTACATAAACCCGACATGAACATCAGTACTAATAGATTGGCATTAGTCCAACACTTCTAATAACCGTACATTTGACTTTAGAAACACTACAATTGAAGATATCGAAACAAATTTAGCAAAAGAAAAATAGAAAAAATGGTATACACAGTAAAAACACCAAACACATGCATTCTGAAGACCGACAATTCCAAACTCAGTCAACTATGTATATACAACTTGAAAATGAGCTCCATCCCTAACTTTCGACAAAATATAGAAAACTTTACGCTTCACCAACCAGAAACCCATCGGTCTCAACATTAAACCAACAATTCACCACCACCAAGACACTAAAATACTCAATAACAACAACAACGACGAAAAAACAAATCATTCAAACATCTAGTGAAGCCATATTAATTAATGTAAAACTTGATAGTACTTATAGGATAGGTACGATTTAAAAAAAGTGCAATTGTAAATTAATGTATTGTTTTTACGTCAACAAAACTCTGTCTAAGGTATGTGGCCAGCTTCTCCAATTACTTTTATAAACGTAGATTGAGTAAATAGTATCAATAGTGAAAATGCACATGTATAATTAGTCTGATTTTTCCCGAATTTTGTTGATGTAGCCCTGAACAAGAAGAATACAAGCACAAATAAACAAGAATAGCGCGAGATAAAATGTATTTAATATTGAAATTATTCGACTGACCCACAGGCCCCAGTACCAACTACTAAAAAGTAATTCGTAGCTCATTTTCCATGAAAATTCGCTGAAATTATTATTTCAAAAGTTTTCTTATGAACTACTGGACCAAAGTAGGACCGAGTTTTCGTTCGAACTCGGGTCAAATATGAAAAATGGGGTAAGTTGCGACTGAGTTCTTGCCATCAGTGTCTGTCAATCCTTTAAGGTGGAATCGGTGGGCTGATATTTCCAAAAGTCAGTTTGTTAAAAAATATTTTTATGGGCGCCTACCGAATCAGGATATTGTTTTCAACAAGTCCTTTTGAATATATATTTGCGGTCAAGTGCAGTGTTTTATTCTATCTTGTTAAATTCTAGACTTGGTATTCCACGTCGCGCTCATAAATATAGTATGTTGCACCATTTTAGGTATTTTGTTATCAGCTTTTGTTCAGTGCAGTAGGCCTGGTAAAAGGTTGGTGTTCATGGAGTTTTATTCATAACTTTATTAATTTAATCTAGAAGTTAGTTGCAAGGTATGGGGACACACTGATATTGTTGCTAAGTTTGTTCCTAATCAATCTACCATAAGTACTAGATTTGAAATGGGCTCCATTTTTGGAATCTTGAATGCAATTACAAGATGTGTGGAGGCGCGAGGATCCGAGAACTTAGACTCTATGGTTATTTCTAAAACCCTGCTTCTCCCATTGTAAATTCTGATTAGCTTGTCATCAGTCGTCCTGTGACTGATGAACGACATCGTATCTGAGACACATTTTCTGAATAACTATAATCGCTGATTAATTAGTCGGGTTTTTCCACTGATAAATTCCTTTCAATTACTTAAAAAAGGTGTTGATACCATTTGTACAATTATTAGTGTTATATAATTGAAACGAACGAGTTAATCCGTCGATTACTTTCTTTTAACGAGTTGCGAAGTAAAGTTTTACTCATTTTAACCTGTACCATTACAGGCGTTTCCGCATTTCTGCTCCGAACGCTTCTCTGAAGCATTTCGCACTTATTTCCACATCATCTTCAGCCTTTATTATTTTGTTTAGCTTAGTATCTCAATGTTCATAACTTCTCGCAATGGTTCATTTCATCACAAAATCCCTAGAAACACCTCGAGTAAACATGTGTCATGACCAGAGTTCGGATCGATATGTCGTGACTTGCACCTAAAACCTTCATATATGACGCTGGGCATAACCGAAATTGTAGAATATCTAGTGTGAGTTCCAAAAGAAATTCAAAATACCTACATAGTACGTTATGTAAATCTATCACTTTCTATATCTCTCCCCACCTCCGTATTTTTTCTTTTCAACTTTTCTTCATCTCAGTTTGACACTCCTTTCTTGTACTACCTACTTCTGAGCACAGTGTATGCTACCTACCATAAAGAAAACTGCCAACCAATGTCAGAATGATAGTAAGATTTACTTGTCATCAGTTTCACTTCAACTTGAAGCTCATCGTTTAAATAGTCGAGTAATGTCGTCATTGAACGTGGAAAGGGGTTTTAAATGGTTGAAAGGGTCGGCTGGTCGAATGGAGGCCACCATTCTTCAATTGATTTTCTTTCTAGAAGAGGGTGCTCGCCCTGGTGCTAAATACCATAGCCGGGGTCTGCACAATTTTCCGAGTGGTTCACAGCCTTATGGGTTAAGTTACTCAATTTACTCAAGTTAGGAAGATAAGGAAGATGATCCACGACTCAGTTTTCTCTTTTCTTTTTCGCACTTTTAGATGTTTTTATCAGCCAATAAAATCGTCGGCCATCAACAAGCATTGTACGTATCAATGATCGAAGGCTTCTGGAAATTTGGTAGCATAATCAGTCTTCGTTGGGCTCCGGTAATAAACAGGTCTCATTGGTAGGTCTCGGAAGAGTGGTTGGTGGCATACGCAAGGATGTCCATAATTTGAATTAAAATCCCGGAATCGAGGAATCGATTATAGGGAAGAGAATCAAGGATTACCAAAAGTCCGACTCTCATTTGGGTTGGGTGTCCTGGTATTTTGCCTTGGTATCTGTGGTCGGGCCACTAACAAGCCATCATCAGAAAAGAGTATCAAGATTAGGTTATTGGTCATTGACCGGAAAAGGAAATCGCTGCATATTATTTCGTAAAGGTTCATATTTTGTAGCCCACCAATGTCTCCATCCAGATTTTTCTCGACGTCAAAAAATTGAGTTTCAAAAAATGGAAACTTTTACCCGAGTTGAACGTTTTTAGCCTTAAAATGTGATTTTCTAGATCAGATGAGTTCGGAGTGGTCTGGGACCTATCCTAGTCGATTCGGAGACCTCACTTGCTTAGGTCTGTAAAAACCTCGGAAAACACCTTTTTCATATATGCGTTTTGAGGCGATCGAGCCAGCTAGAAGTTATGAGCAACTGACAACCAAAAAAGTGCGAAAGTACGGATTTTTTTCCTAAGCCCCGTTTACACTACTCGAGCCCAGTAGGTGAAAAGAAGTTATTTTGAATCTGCTTTCTTGTTCTCATCTGGATGCTGTTACACAGTTGTTATATTGTTATTTTTACTTATGACCATTGAAGATTTCACTTTAATGACCGTGTCTGGTAATCTAACACCCTAGAGCACCCTCGGGTAAGGCATACTTATAAAATATATAGGGGTCGTTGAGTTTTTGTAAATATTTTAAAGTTTATCTCAAGACCCCGTTTACACGTCGACATTTGCTGCGAGCAGGTGCTTCAAACGAGCATTCGAGGCTCAGACAGTGTCGCTTCCTGCCTGTTTGCGCGAAAGGCTTGCTCGTGCTTGTGCTCGTGATTAGATGCCGGTTTTCCGACGGATCATCATCGGATTAGTGTAAACACCCCGGATCGATGTTCTTCGGATCGCGATAATAACATGGGTGCCATCTGATCGCAGGAAACGCTTCCGAGCGATTGATAGTCGGAAATGCTCGGGCACTGTCAACACTGGTTTCAATCATGCCCATTGAAAACCGGCATATGGTCGAGGATGCTTGACGAGCGTAAGATGGGGCTTAAGGCCTTTTCATGCCCCATATGGCGGACGGACATTGGAGATTTGAAATCTACTCACCTTGAAACGTGAAATGACAAATTTTGAGGGGCTTATAAAAGTGTTTGCTATACGGTTATAAAAAATGTACAGCAAACATTGCTAATGAAAATAACCAACCGAATAAACTAATTTCATATGTATTCTTTCGTTCCCGCAAGTATCTATATTCAAACTATTTTTGCTGTATGACTTCAAAGGCTTATTATTGAAGAATAATAAACCAAAAACCTACTTCGAAAATGTAGGAAATCTTGATTTTGGTTTAATATTTTCAATAATAGGAATTGGTAATTTTACATCGTTTTACTTCCGCCGATTCGGCCCTATGTTGAAATCCGTTATTTCGCACGTGGAGTTCACTATAGCCTAGTTGGTCCTAACTTCTGGCCAGCCGATTGGCTATATGAATGGTGTGGACCAAAACCGGTTAAAAACAGGGGTTTGCGGGGTCTACAACGTATGTGATTTTTACCTGAACTTGAAATCTTTGTTTAATAATTTGCGGCGCTGTTCCTACGGTTGTTGAAATGAGCAGACAAACTAAGGTTTCATCGGTCGCCACAACCTACTTTTTTACTGACCCGTTCCGTCTTCTATTTACCCTGGGGACCTCAAATCGTTTAAAAACGCACTAATGACCACAGATTTCGATTGATGTTCTTCGATCAAATCTTAATTTGAACGACTTCGATTTAGGAAGTTTCTGCCATTCTAGCTCCATCGCTTCTCACGCGTAGATGTGGGGGGGGGGGGGGGACTGATAAATGACGTCGTTTTTCGGCGTTTTTACTGTCACTGGCAGGCGGGGAGTCATTTTCTAGTAATTGTGGATGACAAATCCACGTTTCAGCTCCGTAGATCTGAATCCCACAGCAAATGACCCCTATTTCTGAAGCTAATAGTGACTGCACAAACCTTCACATTGACACTAATATCACGCATTATATAAAAAAAAGTAATAAACCTATGAGTTAGAATACCTAGTAGGTTTTCAATATTTCAGTCTGAATAATTTCCGGTGATGCCCCTTCGGGAGTTGAAATGAGCAGACAACGGGTCATCGCAACCCACTTACCTCCTGACCCAGTTCCCTCCTCTATTTACCCCGGGGACGTCGTCGTTTAAAAACGTAAATAACACTTCGGATTTCAATTGTTGAAGCCCTGCGGCGAACTACATTCCGGAAGGTATCGAATGATTTCACTCGGAGCGGAGTCGGTTTTCGACTTCTCATCGCAGGAGTTGAAATCCGCCTGACCCAGATAGCGGGGCCGTGCAGCCTTGGACAGGCGGTTCTTGGCCTCCCCACCACCAGCCTCCCATCCAGCCCCTCTCACGCTTCGTCCTGGTCTTCTCCCAGGTCCTTTCACCTTCTCTGCCCTCTCGGAGCCAGGCGATGATCCGGCACAAGGTGCCGTCCTGCGTCCTTGGATCCTGTGATTTACTATTTGTAGCTAATTACACTCTACCCACTTTTTCCTGCGTTAGTTAGGTAGGAGGAGAGAGCATGGAAATTGCTTCAAGTTCGCATTGCTAGTTGTTACTAGTGAGGGTACCTGATTCAATGGAAAATCAAACACTGATACGGACTAAGTCACTCGCGACGAAGTTATGGAGACCCATTCCAATAAAGACCGAGTAAAATAGAACGACGTCTATATTTCCACGAAAATAATGAGTACAGAGTTGAATCGATTTCGACGGTTAGGTCATCATCAGTAACAAATATCAACTACTGAGTGAGTTGAGTTCATGTTTGTTACTGATGATGACCTAACCATCGAAATCGATTTAACTGTGTACTCATTATTCTCATGGAAATATAGACAACGTTCTATTTTACTCCGTTTTTATTGAGAAAATCCAAGCTGGGCTGATACTTTTAAAATTACAGCTGCCTATACACAGCAACTTACCCTAGTGGCAAAAACTTTTGCTTTCATAAACTTTGAAGGAGGGTATTTCAGGAGGAATTCATTGGTGAAAATGTCGCATTGGTTTATATTTGACCAAAAATGCTGCCAGTTCTGACATATGGGCTTGTTATTTTAATAATGCCTAATTGCTTGTGTCATAATGAGGTTTGGGGAGGGTCTATTTTAGGTACATAAATGGCGATTATTTGCTATGGTTGAATTTCTACAGATCTGAAATCTTTCTCAATCAAATTTGCGTCCATAATTACAAAACAATGACATCCTATTTACTCGTGTCGCAGTTATTGATAGACGTTCCTTCAATGACCCAAACCGCTTTTACGTTCATCCGTCCACTCCCCTAAGGGGTTGAACTTTGACACAAACGAAGAATGTAAGTGTGAACGTGATTGGACGTAGTATAAATCGCTTAGCATTTTATGAGGGACGAATCATGGTATAATTATAATGTAATTTTGTTTCCCAGAGTTCAGTTTGAAATGAGTTTGAAGGTGTATGTTATGTATGTGGGTACCTCCCACCCGACGGTCTTTTCCTCTCCGAGTGATGATGATTATAATAACAATAATTATTGTTTTGTTTGTTCTGTTCCCGAAATTGACCAATTTCTTCAAGCGTGAATGTAGCTCAGGCAATAGCGCATTCGATTCGACCGCCCCTACCTATCCCTACCATCTCTAGACGTCCCTAATCATATTTTTCCAATTTTGGATCTCCTAAAACGTTGGTTTTTGTTTAAAATGTAGTTTTTCTTGGTCTTTTAAATTTTTTCTTTTACTGGTTTATTCCGTAACTTTTTGTGCTCTGTCCAGTTGGGGGGGTCAAAAATTTAAAAAAAAAATTACCGCGATCAATCCTCTTTGTAATTATACATAAGTTGACAAATACATCGGAATCTGAATAGTTACGTGATCTGAATGCTCGCTACTCTCGCATCTCAGAAATGGAAAAATATCCTAAAGCAATCCTTCGTGTAATAGATTGATTAAATGTACAAATTGATCGGAAGCTGTAGGTGTTCGAATCTGTAGGAGTTTTTATGTTAAAGCCGGCATTATGATACATAAACCTACAAAAAAAAATATTTTCCATCTTACTGAATTCGAACTCTCAACCCTCACGATGTCTGTTGTTGTCGGTGTGTGTATAAAATTGTCCGTATTCCTGTTGTTAACGGATGTCCACAGTTGAATAGCTAGGGCGCCCTGAGAATCTCTCCTGGGCGGAAGGTACTCACGCCTTGTTTCTTACTAGGCGTGCCAAAATTCTAATTGTATTCATGAAAGTAATGCAGTGCTGCCAAGTATTGGAATGATTGCATCACAATATCAACACATTATTATTTAGTTGGTTCTCACAATCCATAGTGACTGTTTTGGATGTTCTTGGGTCTGGGTGCCTTAACATTACATTCTAGTTTTGGTGTTTGTGTGATTCAAACGTTGAAGCTAACAAGTTGTTAGTGTCTTGACGTTATTACTAAACGTACAGCGTGCCTAGATTCTATAATATTACGTTATTTGACATAATATCCTTGACTCATCGTTTGTGCAATCCGCTGAGCCACGATTCCGTTGTCATCTCATTACAAGTTAGTAGTTTCGCTGGTCAAGACACAGCTGGCTTGTCAAGTTTCCGCACATTCCTACAATCTACCAATTAGCAGGGCTCTTGCCATTCTCATTTATTACCAACCGTTTTCTAGTAAAACCAATGATGGTAGTCATTGATGATAGCTAACTGATTGGCACCCACCATTTTGCTACTTGGTACTCATTATATTGTGCATTGTACCTGATTATAGTGTAGGAACCCCATCAGTTTTGGAAACATCCTTGTTGAACTCACAATTATTTCTGATTATGAGTTAGCTCTCGTCTTTTTGGTTTATCATTTGGTTTAATAAGCTTTTTTAGTCTTATAGGAACCACGTTTTATTAGACTCCCTCAAATTCTGTGATTTTACGTTTCAAGATGCATAACATTCCAAATTTGAAAAGTTGAACAGCTGTAAAACGTCAGTTCTTTCGCACATGGACGCTACAAGAAGTCTAGTTTGCCCAAAACTGGTAACTTTTAGATTTCTACTGACGTTGGCAATCGGGGTGTAATCTTCTGGTAATTTTGGACGGAAATTCGACTGTTATAGATTCCAGATCCATAGAAATGTATCCAGAGCTAATAATCCGGCTCTGTTGCGAAGAAGCGGAGACAGCTGAACGCCTACTCTGCGACTGCCCTGCTGTCGCATCGATAAGATTCCGGCATTTCGGAAAGGGTACCCTAACACCCGCCGATATTGCCAAGGAAACGCCTGAAAACCTCCTTCACTTTGTGAATGAACATCCCTAACGCCTGGTACCCTAACACCCGCCTCCTTCACTTTGTGAATGAAGAGGCCATAAAAAAGATTCTTAAATAAAACTGGGAAAGTGTCACAATAGATCCTAGCGGTCTCAGTGACCAGGGGTTCCTCCCATCCCATTATAAAAATAAAAATAAAAAATAAAAAATAATAATCGCTATTAAATCTAATCTGAATCTAAAAGTGACCCCCCAAACTTTACTATGAAACGAGCAATGAAGCATTATTAAAAACGCTGCAAATTCTTTCACTGGTGTTTATTATTCAATTGGCTTGCGTTCATGATTTGAATTTCTACTAAGCTTTAGGGAGTGCGTGTTTCAAGTATAGAGAGATTATTGAATTTCAGGAGGCACACAAATATGATCAACTGATCAATCCAAATAGGTATTTTGGTTGAGAACAGATTTACGTGCTCCATTCATATCTCCTGAAATTCAATAATCGCTCTATCACCTGTGAAACACGCACACTCCGAAACTTAGTACATAGTCAAATCATGAACGCAAGCCAATTGAATAATAAACCCCAGTGGGAGAATACTTATTTACCGCAGTAATAATATTGAATGATATTTACCTATATATTATCAGCGTTTCATGCATATCAGGATGCTTCAACCCGTGTATCGGCTATAAACTACAAGTATCCACAACGGCTATCACTCCAGTATCCACATTCAATACAACTCGGCGCTATCGGCATCACTAGGTTACAAACAAACAATAATATACCAAAAAACGCAAATCTTGGCACCATATATCGGGCCATACATCGGGAATGGTTTGACCTACGGACCTGGGGAGGCGCTCATTCGATTCCTTATGGTATGTTCTTCAAATAGGTATACATTTAAGGCGCTTCGAATTGTTTTGAGGTTTTTAGGGATTTTACAAAACTTTCACAGCCCTTAAAGGGCACTTTAAAATGAGTGAGAGAGCTGGCTCAAGAATTGGGGCGTCGTCGGACCAAGATGGATTTTTCCTGAAAATTTCAGATCTTTTCTCCAGCCGTTTCGGAGAAATCGTGCTTACGGCGTACGGCGGACGGACGGAAAATTTTTTATCGCAGATTCGGATTCTACACCCTTTGAAACGTAAACCATGAAATTTTCAAGGGGGGTTAGAATTTTTTTTTCCAGAGCGATAACAATGGTTTATTATTGAATAATAAACCAAAACGCAAATGTTGGCACCATAAATCGGGCCATACATGTATACGGGCCGATGTATCGGGAATGGTTTGACCTACAGACCTGGGGAGGGGCTCATTCGATTCCTCATGGTATGTTCTTCAAATAGGTATAAATTTAGGCCGCTTCGACTTGTTTTGAGGTTTTTAGGGATTTTACAAAACTTTGACAGCCCTTAAAGGGCATTTTAAATTGAGTGAGAGAGCTGGCTCAAGAATTGGGGCGTCGTCGGACCAAGATGGATTTTTCCTGAAAATTTCAGGACGGACGGAAAAATTTTTATTGCAGATTCGGATTCTACACCCTTTGAAACGTAAACCATGAAATTTTCGGGGGGGTTTAGATTTTTTTTTCCAGAGCGATTGCAATGGTTTATTATTGAATAATAAACGAAACGCTGTCAATTCTAACACACGGGTTATTTTTTCAATAAATCGTGGCCTAGGTAAATCACTTTTAGGTTCTGAAATTGCAATAATTTTCAATTAAATTGATAAATATCACATATCAGGTAGGTCATTTGTTCATTTAGTAAATAGACTTCCTGTAGCAAACTTGGACTACTTGAAATCTGGTCGGAATTAACGGTAATAACGTAGTCCTATTTCCTCTCGGTTACGATCAGGGAAATCGGAATACTAAACGTCTGTACTAATATTGTGTTGAAAATCAACGGTTTCTATTGGGCGGAAGGTAATGGATGATGGATGATGGAATGGGTGATTCTCAAAAGAAGCGTAAATAGTATGTCATTTTGGCATTCCTTCAGATATATGAGATTTTGTGTTGCATTACTTCTTCCAACATATTTTAAATACCAATGTGCAAAATAGTCATGGTCAATCCAGGTATGGTTTTTTTTCATAAACCATTTCTTATTTGACGTTAAAAGCCCAATTAATCATCACCACCACCTGTAACGATCTCGTTTCCATTTATTACATCCTCTCTTAGAATTTGGGGCCTGTATTTTTTCCTGAAAAATCATTTAAAACTTGAAAAACGTAGTTCCACCTTTACGGAAATGAAATCACTTGCCATCTAACGTGATTGTAATGCCTAGAAACGCATTTGAAATTTTGTAACTACAAAAATTATCGTTACTGCCAACCAATGGTCCCCCCCCCCCCCCCCCTCTAAGGGAAGAAAACAAGGGAATTTTGAAACACTGGCGGTTTTGGGAGTGGGTGGCAATGCTGCCAAAGAGTTTGGAGGCTCCCAACTCACCTCTCTCCAGTCAGTTGAAAGCAACATGATGAGAGTCCAATCATTCAGCAGTGTACATTTGTAGTCTCATTACCACGACTCCATCAATTTTCGATATTGAAATGTATGCATGTTTTCAATTAATGTGTCTGTTTAACCTTCAAATAAACCATGGTGCTTGAGAAACCTGCGATTTCTTAAGAAAAGGCAAACTCCGTATTCTCATTACCTCCATCAAATCATTGAATTGATGACTGATGATTGAATGGATTAAATTTGGATTAGAAATTGTGATTTGAGCATCACATTGTTCTTTGTTTTGCTCTTTGTGATCTCTTGAAGCTATATGCAATTTTGGAGGAGATTTAGAAATATTTCACTGTCGTAGGATTTCAGCATTAGAAATTGCGCTTTTTTTGAGAATTACCCTAATGACTTCTGCCAAGGTGTGGGTGGGTGTGACACATAGCTTCTTCTTAGGGAGGTAATATACATTTATAGATCAATGGAATGCTTTGAATAATTACAAAAAACGTACATCATAAGCTAGTTATAGCAATTCACAAGACAGAAATGCCGCGGGACATGTTCTCGCAGACTACAACACCTTCCGAAGATGAGTTGACGTGTATTGAAGGTCTGTCTCACTAATTCTACAGCGGATACTAATGACAGGATCGTATTAGAAATGAAATGAGACAATTAAACCATATTGGGGCAAGATGGAAGATTAGAAAGTGATGAAATTACAATTTGCGTGAATAATATGACAATTTTGTGTTTGGGCATATGCAGAATGATGTATTGATATTTGTGAGCAATTAAACTCAGATAGAAAAATCCACATCGGAACTCGCACATTCCCTGAACATAGCTCGAAAATTGGGAGATAACTGTGGAAGTCAGTATTGATACAAGAATTTCTCGTAAGCGCATGCGCAAACGCTACTAATGATACTGTCGTGTTGAAATCGATAACAGATCATTTTATTATGATAAGAATTAATTATAGGTAGTTCTACCCCGACAGCCCTAAAAACGGTGCTCGGCTAAGTAAAACTAACATATAGATCATTTGTAGTTGTCGGTTTAGCATCAATTTTGCGGAGAAAACTATGTTTGTTAGCAATCAAACTCGATTTTCTCGAAAACGAATTTCCTCTGAAAAGTTAAAAAAATACTATACCTACCGTTGGAATTCTATGGAAGTTTTCCATTTTACGGGGACTTACGAGCACTACAACAACAAGGTCAATAACTTTTGCTGAAAAAGTGGAAATTTGTCAAAATTTAGACATTGACCTCATTTTTCAGCTTTTGAGTCTGTTCCGAAGTTCTCGTCTTGGCATCAGGGAGTTCGAACATTTACCTATCTCTCTTTCCAACGATGTAATCAGATTTCAGTTCACAGATTAAATAGGGAGAGTTAAGACTGTTCCAGTGAGGAAAGGTTGTACTCACGAAAAAAATCTTTTAGGTAAAAGGTGTTTTATGGTGTTTCGGGAGAAAAGTTGTGGGAGCAAAGTCGTTGCCAATTAGTCGTGGAATCGACCCCTGCGTATGACCAGTCGAATCTGATACAGCCTGGATATTGGCGCTCTAGTTCGATTGTCTCAATTTTTCCAACTTTTCAGGATTGCGAAAAAAAACAAAAAACGCGTCATGATTTCAAATGCTGTGAGTTGTGTCATGTTGGTAACTCTGGCGGTTACAGCGTTAAGTGACTGCAGTTCTACAGTTTTTCGCCAAACCAACCACACCTATCGATTTAGGATCGATGTTTTACATTTGTATAGTGCAAAACTCGAAAGGGGCAAAAATTGAGTTGGGGTCATGATCGTACTTGATGCGAAGATATTGTGTTCCAATTCAATATAGGCAATCAGCGTACATAATGAAGTTCAGGTTATAAACTTGATGTGGTAGGTAGTGCTAGCAACAGTTCAATTTACATGCGTCAGCTCAACCCCAGGTAGGCGGGCGGAAAACGAAAGTTTGGTAGGAGCCCCGAGGATCGTAAACAATAATATTTACGCGGGATCTGACGCCACATTCCTCTCAAGCTCGCTCAATCGAACTGAAACAGATGTTTCGGAAGTGGGGCGCGGGAGGACGCGAAAATACTCGCGGAGAGGAGGGGATGACTCGGGGAAGGGATCCAAGAGAAGAAGAGATCCAAGATGGCCTCAAGCTATGGAAACTGGGCGGCCATGTTGGTTTCCTTGTTGTAACCCTGGGAAGTGCTGCTCCAAGCGGTCATTCTTTTAACTCAACCGTTCTGTTTCGTTCCGCTGACGCTAGAAAGCGCTGCCGTTGGTTAATCGAGGTGAGGTGAAAGTGAACTTGGTTTCCAGATGACTCTGGAAAGCCTCCGGGCTGAGAAACTCAAGGTCAAGGCCATCCCCCCTACCTATCTCTTCACTACATTATCCAGCTCTTTACTCCAACGCTTAACCTCTTGATTTCATAATTGAATTACTTACTTACCTACATATTTGTATGCGATAGTTTTTTGGTAAATATTTATTCACCTACATGTTTTTGTTAGAATATTTATTAACCCCTAGTAGGTATAGGTTGGACCGACCTAGCAGGTATTTCCAGCGGCAGGCGTATTAATAATCAACCAAGAAAACAAGTTAAATTTATAAAACCGAAAACATGAATAACAATATAAATACATTTTTTAAAACATTATAGATACATTTTTTTTAAATCACAAATTTAGAAAATTGCAGATTAATTTCTAAATTTTACAAACATCACAATTTATTTATGAATTTCCCAGAAAAAGAGTATATTTTGAGCAAATGTTACTTGAAATCTCCAATTTTTCAATACATTTTACTGAAAACCAACTTTTTAAACACGAATTACGTTGAAATTTTAGTTTATGAAAAAATAAATTTACCAAAAATTCACGTTTTGATAGAAGATTTTCTACAATGCAGTTGGTTGATTTGGCCGTAATACGATTGCAACGGCTGATAATTGGAATTAGTCAGTTAGTGGAGTCCACTTGCGAAAGACAGAATTTTTACGGAGACCTTTCATGGCTGGTAGAATATATGGTGGACGGGCATTGACAATTACGAATCTACGCACCTTGAAAAATAAAAAATATTCATCTTGGTTTAAAACACTTTAATTGTAGTAGAAGGTATTGTTAAATCGGAAAACTTGAATAACATTTACGCAAGCTAAATTAAATTTTGGGAGAACTCTCAATAAAAAGTGTAATTGTTTATGAAATTCTTCCAAAAAAGTTATTAATTTTTAATTTGATCCTTATTCATATTCACATCGGTACTCGTTTCTTCATGATGTTTATTGGCATTCTTCTTTTTGAACATTAATACTCGAATCTCTGGCTATGTCCTAACTATTGTGGTTATATCCATGATATATTGGTGAGTGAAATTGAATATCAATGAATAAAGTACTAAGTTTGGTATCCTGATCTAAAGATATATAGATATACATTTCGGCATCATTTATCCCTTAACAAAACTACAGTTTTGTGCTAGTATCTCTATTTATTACAATTTCGCTGTCTAAAATACGTTCATGCTGTTGTGGCGATATAGTGAACTATTATCCATATTTTTTTCTACCGTTCGTTTTACATCATGGTCCTTCGTCTAGTCCTTCGACAGCTTCCAATTCTTTGACTAAAAACGGGCGTTTTACAGCTTCAGTTCCACAGTTTCTAATGACAACATCAAACACAGGATGTTCGTATTCATCGGTCATCACCTCTTCAATTCGTCTCACGACGTCCATCCCTCTGATGACTTTGCCGAAAACCACGAAACATCCGTCTAGTAAAGTCTTTCCCGTTGTGATGATAAACTGTAAATATATTTTTAAGTAATGTATGTATACGTTACAGGGACGTCCCTATTTCTAGTTTTTATATGACCACAATAATTGTTATAATTGTTATAATAATTGTTATAATTATTATAAAAACCTATGAATTAAAAATGAATGAAGTAAAACTAGTTCCTGTTCATTTTCTCCGACAAATACCCCTACCATCGGCCACTGTACAGAATGTCGCGTTTAATGGCTCATGCGACTGAGAAGTTCCCGAACTTGACAATTTCTTGGATGCACCTCGAGTGGTATGGAGTTAATGTTGAGATCTTGTGCATTTTCCCCAAAAACCGTGATTTAATGAATGAATTGGAATTGTAATTTAATTTTATACAGATACGTACTGTTTTTGATTTTATATACATGCGGATGTTCCCGTTCTTCTCACTTATGTTGTAGGTATTATTAAAGATGTATCATTGTTGTATTGTGCTATAAAAGGAGTTGTTTTTGAATCTCACCTGAGAGTTGTTGGAGTCCCGCCCTTTGTTGGCCATGGATACCCAGCCGGCTCCGTGATGTTTCAAGTCGAAGTTCTCGCTGGGGAAGAAGGGTCCATAGATGCTCATTCCCCCCGTACCGTCCCCTTTGGTGAAATCTCCGCCGTGGATCATAAAGTCTTTGACGACCCTGTGGAACCTGCTCCCTTTGTAGCCCTCTCCTTCGGGCCTCGACGCCAGCTCCATAAAGTTTTTCACCGTCTTCTCCACGACGTTCCCGAAAAGGCCGATTTCAATCCGACCGACACTTTCGTCCCCAATGTCGATGTCAAACCAGACTTTGTGCGTCACCTCGGGCCTGGCAGGGGAGCGTGGAGGCTTGACGCTGTTCATCACTCCTCCTTCCCGGTTAGCTGGAAATATCACCGCCATTAACGATATGAGGAAGACTACCAAAAGGATGAGCAGCACTGATACCTTCCACGTCTTTATCAGATACCTCCTCAGCGTTAAAGAACTAAAGTTGGGCTTCATACCCAATTCCGCTGTGACAATGTTGTGGAATATTGATTTAACACTGAATGCTGTCATTGAAAGCTTCAACTGAGATCCAATTTAATCTTTCCAGTTTCGTCTTTTCAAGTGGCAACATCAACAATCTCAATAACAACAGGAGTTGTCACAAATTCAAATAAAGTGAAGACTTTCACGCTAAACATATGCCTATTCCGGTCCCACTGTATTTTCTTCGAAAGTAATTCTCCCTGAACCACGTAGACGCTCACACAAATTCGCGCGTGGACAAACACTTTTTTGTGATTTAACATTTCAGATTGCCGATAGGTTCAGAAAATCTACCGAAGCTAATTCCTACACTTTTATTCTTTAAGGCTACACTGCAGTATGCAGATTCCGTAGGACATTTACCTATAGATGCAAACGACCTGCTTCAGCTGAGAGCCAGTTTCTATGCTATTTACTCTTTGAAGCTGCAATTTACGAGTAGTATGTAGATCCCTTAGGACATTCCCCAACCCTAGTTAGGCCCTGACTAAGCTCAGATGCTTCCAAACTGAAAAGCGATTAAATCTTTTCAGTTTCGTCTTTTCAAGTGACAACGAAAACAATTTCAATGAAAACGGAAGTTGTCACAAATCCGGATAAAGTGAAGGCGTTTTACGTTCAATATTACCCTATTCCGGTCTCACTGTATTTCCTTGATACGTAATTCTCCCTCGCACGGGTGTTTGCTCAAACAAATGTTCGTGTTGACAGACACATTATGTCACAGACACATTCAACGAAAGAAAGTCGACCAAAGCTAATTCCTAAGATATTTCCTCTATGATGAAGCTGCAGTTTAGTATTTAGGTCCCTTAGGACCTTCATCTCATTATACTTAGGCCCTGGATTAGCTGAGATGCTTTCTAAGCTATTTCTACGCTGTTTATCCTCTGAAGCTGCAGTTTAGCATTTAGACTGCTTACGATTTTTCCAGATGATGCTTAGGCCATGGGGCCAGTTGAGAGTCTTCTCTATGTCTGTTCTATGCTATTCACTCTTTGAAGCTGCAATTGAGTATATAGATTACTTGAGAAATTTTCTTTAACGATACTTGAACAAATTATCGGATGCGCAGAGTGCAACGTGGAGACTTTTGATATCCTTAAAAATATGAAGAGGTTTGAAAAAAAAAGGTTTTAGCCAGAAAATAATGATTTTTACAGGGGTACAAAACTTTGCCGCTGTGCCATAAATAAAAATAAATAACAAAGCTGTGTGGTTTCGCAAATGTGCTCATATTCAAAATCTTTGGCTGAAAACATGCTGATGAAAAAATGTATATTCTTTTTGTTCTTTAATAACAAGAAGGGGTGATCGATCCATAACTTCTTTGACACTCTGAGTGTGTTTAGTACTACTCTAAAGGGCATGCCTGTATTAAATAAATATATAAAATCGTCCATTTCTGTAATTACGACTGTTACGTATTTTTTCTTTCCTTAAAAAATGCATTCAGTATTCGTTTTTCAAATCGCCTTTTACTTTGATTTCAGGTTCTCGTTGAGTACGACGACCGGGAATGGCAGAGGAGAGAATGGGTGTGCGTCCATAAAGTTGGAATTTTCCAAGTTTTTCTCGTCGAAAAAACTCTCATATGGACGTCGCGGTCAGAAACCCATCGTGCTCCGTCAGGAGCCCTGGCGCCAGCCTTGGTGAGACCATTTATCTCAATAGCTCATCGAAAAATTACATTGTAAGGGGAGTTATTTCAACTTTTGTCATAATTTGAGCGGTCTGGGGATTACCTACCAGTCCTGTCGTCCGGTGGTTGACGCAGGAAAAGAAGATACAAATTTAATGGAACATTCACATGTTACTTAGTACTGTTAGGTGGTGCTCAATCTAAATTTCTGACCTTGTAGAGCCTGCTAAGAAATTGGGAAGGTCGAAAAACTGTGAAATTTTAGACCATCCGTCGGGTTTAGCCAATTTCATAGAAAATGGAGCTATTCCAATGGCTCCAAAACTCTCGAAACAAACATTTTCCGAAAATTTCATAATCGAAATCCGTTTTGAAACATTCTAAAATTATTCCTGGGCCCTGTCGCGCAACAGACTAGTAATATTATCAAAATGTATACAGGTTCTAATATTATCAGTACTAATATATTGGTGTTGCACAATTTTTCACTAGTTACTGTTGGGAGAATTTTAAAAGTTTATAAGTTGAAAATATTATCCGGCTTTCTGCCACGGGGTCGGCAGGGACAGTAAACGGTCGAAAAGAGAAGTGTGATTTAATAGGCGTAAGGTTACATTTCCACATTCCGTATTTATGGTTTCGTTTGTTGTTCGGTCATCATCACCATGCCGAGTAAACGGAGCGAAAAAAGAAAGGTCCGAGTGTGCGTCCTTCATAGCACAAAACAACAGAAGAAGTTGTTAGTTGGAGATTTCTCCGAGCGGTAGTTTGTTGTTGCTTTCTGAGTAAATAGTAGATCTTCTTCAAAAACACCCAAGTCGAACAGCATATCGTCCAACATGTTGGTAAAAACTCCAAATATCACTTTCCGAGAAGAAGGGAATTCACGAAATGGAACTTTTTCAATGGGGTTTTCATTTGTAAACAATTTTACAACACTCCTTACTCTTGTAGACAACTTTATAGCGTCCACTAATTTTGCTGGACGCTAATATTTCATGATTATGCAACAATTACGAATAGTATAATATACTATTAAATTATTAACCGCATATATAGTAATATATAGTATTAAAACCGCTTTAATATTGTATTACTGCATAATATAGTATTAAATTAAATACACTATATTATAGTGTAAACTAACTAATATATTAGTACCCTGCCCTGATATTATTAGTACTAGTAAATTCCGGTTGTGCAACACAAATTACAAGTTATTAGTACGTTTACCAATAATATTAGTTACAAGTCCGTTTTTCAACACGTCCCAGGATTTTAACACTTACATATGCAAGATTGAGGTAGAAACTTTGTTCTGGAGCCAACAAATTAAGCATTCTAAACGAAGCGTTAAGTTCGCTGAACAACACTTTTTTGAGCATATTAAATGGGGAGGGGGGTGTCAAACTTTTTTTTCTTAGTCGGTTACTCAGGTTTATTATTGACAAAATACCTAGTAATGAAACTCTATTACGGTTTATTATATTATTGAGCTATTCTAATAATTAACAATTGATCGTTATTGTTTCATAACTCAAAACAACATTTTTACAAGCACGTTTTCTTTTTAACATGGAGTCATCTTTAACTTTCGAACACATTATTACAATATATCAAAGAGTGAACTTTTGTTACCTCCCCTACTTAAGTGTAATAAAATGGGATTGGGTTTTTTGCTGATGCAACCTTGTCGCGTCCTTTGGCAACTGTATAAATCAGATTTTTTGAAAATCTGCTCATCCAGTTAATTTTCTCTATCAAAAAAAGGTCCACAAATGTTTGGGTTTTTGCCACACTCTCACTGCAGTAATATTTTCTGTAACACGTTTCAATTATTTATGTAATGCATTACATGATTACAGGATATCATAGAGTGAACTTGTGTTACAAATAATAAACCAAAAGCCCAGGCTCTGAGAGAGGCGAGAAATACGATTGAGAGGGAGGGGAGGGGGGTAGTAAACTTAGTTGGGAAGCAATTTCCACCAACTTCCTCGGCCCCAACCGTCAAGTTGTGAGCCCACCGCCTTTCCACTCCCCCCCCCCTCCCTCCCACAAACCAAAAGGACTTCTGAAGGTCAAGCTCACGACAGCCTTCGTAATCTACCCCTGGGAAAACATTTTCATTCCATACTCCGATTCCGATGCACCGCCTATAACATTGTTAGAGCTGCTCGAATCTCTGGTTCATTGCTGCCTTTCAATAAACATATCGGTCAGTAATGCATGTTACAGGGACTTCTGAAGGTCAAATTCACGACAGCCCTCGCACTCCTTTTTTAACTAATTTTAACTAATCTTATAAATTAAATTGATTGATGTAATAAATTCGTATATTGCATCGTAAATGTTCACATTTTCCAAATTAATTATATGTTCGGATGAAATCTTGGAAAAGAGTAGGGTCCTTGCTGTGCTGTACTTTGGACAGCTGAAGAGAATGTGCCCTAATGTTTCGGACTCTTCGGAACATGATCTGCATTCGGTACTTAGGGCTCTTCCGATCATTTGATAGAACGACCTGCGGCAAGCGGTACCTGAGCTAATAGGAGTGGCGCCTAACGTTATGGCTGCGACCGTGTATATGGCGCGGAGTGTGGTGCGGGAAAAGTGCCACGGAGTTACTTGAGCTGGGCATCTCGTCAGGAATACTTCGTGGTATCACTACCCGCGTCATCCGGGGCTCGTACTGAAATCGGTGGTCATTTTATAGGGGCCCTTCCTTTCATCCCTCTCTCCCTCATCCATCATCCTTGACTTCCCAAATCCCTAGGGCCGGCGTCCGGTAAACCTGGGCGTCCTCCCCACTTTTATTTAATTTTTTTTTTTTTTTTAAGGTGTACTCCCTCCGCCTTTGAGGAGATATTTATTTAAAAAAAAAAAAAAAAAAAACATTCAGATAGTGCTCTTGTACGCTCCAATGTAGGTCGGAATGGGGAAATATTTGAGTCGGGTCATCGTGAGGGAGATCAGCCGCTCGTTTAGCAGCTAGGTGTGGGCCTTTATCCATATGAAATATACCTGTGTTCCCTTGAAACTTATTCATTAATCTGACGAAGAATTTCCGCTTCAAGTTTCTTTAATTTACTTAACGCGTTGACATTTTTAAGTTTTAATAAGACACTTTGCGAATCGGATATTATGATCAGATGTGTATCAACGGTATGCTCATTTCCATATCTCAGGCCTTGTAGTTCAGAGTAGACTAAGCTGTTATCCCAAAGTCGGAAGCCCTTCTGAAAGTTCGATGTTAAGTCATACTGTGTTCAACCCTCCTTGGAACCAATTCTCGACACCCACCAGTATATACATATATACCGGCCATTAGGACATTTCTCCCGAAGGGTTGTTAAAAGTTGGTGTTTTTTACACCAGGGGTTCTTTTCCTATTATTACGTTCAGCGATGCACGAGTGTTGAAAATGGCTGTGAATAGGTTTCTGGCTGCTTCGATGTGGCGATCCATCGAACCTCCTTTTGTAGGCGAAGAAAATTGTTGCACAGGAGTGTTGCACTGTTGCGCACTCCTACGACGTTTATTGTTACGCTTAAATTATTAGGATGTTTTAGCATTTAGGGAGATGTCATATCACATGTAGATATCGCACATCCCCATGCGCACGCTCTCTGCCATTCAATCTCTTCGCCTGAGGCTCCACTATAAGCAACTTGTCCAGGATGCCATCCTGGCAAATGGCATTGGGGCCTCCTCTGCAACACCGGCAGACGTGGGCCAGCAGCCCGCCATTCAGCAATCCTCCCCTATGACCTCTGGTCTCCTCTTGGAGTTGAAGACCGAGGTGTTGAGGCTTGGGTAGCAGGTAGGCAACATTGAAGGTTATGAGAGTGCCTACCTGCAGGACCTGGCGAGGCGGGCTGCTGAGGGGCTAAATGGCTTGGAGGACGAGGTTGCAGCATACTTACAGAGGATCTTCCCACAGGTTGAGGAAGCGACCGTGGCGCGGCATCACGGAGGAGTCCCTCCAAATGTGGTGCTGCGTGGAGGTTGCCGAGCAGCTAAACAAGCAAGGAGGCGGGAATACCAGCGTGTCCAGAGATTGTGGAGGAAGCACCCGGCTCGTGCAGCTGCGGAGGTACTGGAGGGAGCTGGGGAAAAGCAAGTTATGCCCCCTCTCCAGGAGTTTGTGGATTATTGGGGGCCTCTGATGAGTGCACACCAGTGCTTCATGACGAGGCACAGAAGTGCCGGGTCAAGAACTCCACTTCCCCAGGACCTGATGGTATTTCCGCCTGTCGATGGAATAAAGCTCCAAAGAATATTAGACTGCTCATCCTCAACCTGTTACTACTATCAGGAAGACCCCCAAAAGCGTTGGCCCGTGCCCGGACAGTTTTCATTCCAAAGAAAGGAGGAGGTGGGCCTGGAGGCCACCGTCCGATTTCTATTTCGTCGGTGGTCTTCCTCCACTTCCAGAAGATACTGGCATCTTGCCTCCAAGTGGCTGGTGTCATTGGTGACGTCCAGAGAGCATTTAGGCCAGCGGATGGCACAGGGGAGAACCTTACAGTTCTCCAAACTGTCATTTCACTGGCCCGCACCAAGAAACGGCAGCTCCATCTTGCCACTCTGGACGTCGCTAAAGCCTTTGACACTGTTAGCCACTTTGCCATAACCGATTGTCTTCGTGGTGTCGGGGCACCTGCTCGTTTGATTGAGTATGTTGCCTGTCTGTACCACGAAGGCGTGACGGTCCTTGAGGCACAAGGCAAGATGTCAGGGGATGTTGTCATTGGGCGCGGGTACGCCAGGGGGATCCTCTGTCGCCACTCCTCTTCAACCTGGTCGTGGATACGGCCTTGGGTAAGCTGCCAGCTGAAATAGGGTTTGATCTTGCCCCTGGGGTGCGAGTGGGTGCGTTGGCATTCGCTGACGATGTCATCCTGCTCGCAAAAACCCGCGAGGGCCTGCAGATCGCCCTCAACGTATTTGCTGAGCAGCTAGCCAGGTGTGGATTGGTAGTTAACCCAGATAAGTGTGGGTCGGTCTCCCTGGTCCCGTCAGGTCGCCAGCATAAGGTGAAGGTAGTGGATGAGGAGTGTTTTGTCCTTGGACAGACTTCCATCCCTGCCCGATCCGTGCTGGAGGTCTGGCGGTACCTTGGGGTCGACTTCATGGGTGTCGCTACCATAGCCGCAAGCCGTGTGGACCTTGGTAGAGCACTAGCTCGAGTAACCAAGGCTCCACTGAAGCCACAGCAGAAGCTGCGCCTCCTTCGCACGTATTTACTGCCAAAGCTAACCTACGGGCTAGTCTTTGGTAGGCTTACTGCAGGGAGGCTGCTCCAATTAGACAGAGAAGTTCGCTCTGCTGTGCGCTCTTGGCTAGGCTTTCCACCTGGTGTCCCAAGTGCCTACATCCATGCACCGGTCAAGGCCGGTGGGCTTGGCATTGTCTCTCTCTCAGCCAGCATCCCATCTCTACGCCGCCAGCGCCTGCTAGCCCTTAGGGGCTCGAGCTGGGAGGTTGCCCGCACTGCTGCTGACCTTAATTTTGTCAGGCAGCAGCTTTTGTGGTGCAATCGAGCAACAACAACTGCTCCAAAACCCAGCCCATCTGCTGAGTTTGCTGCTGCTCTGCATGAGTCAGTTGATGGTAAAGAACTCCGACAGTGCTCTGAATCCCCCATCTCGTCCCAATGGGTAGAGTGGGCTTCAGAGGGCATTGGGGCCCGCGACTACCGACATTTTCATGCCGTCCGGGTGGCTACTCTAGCCACCGCGGTGAGGTGTTTAAGAGGTAGTCGCGGGACTGTAGATACCCTTTGCCGTGCCTGTCGGGGTAAAAATGAAAACCTCTGCCATGTAGTGCAGCAGTGTCCAAGGACTCACGGTGGCCGCATTCTCCGTCATGATGCGGTTGCCAAGCAGATAGCAGGTGCATTGTCATCCAGCGGCTGGGATGTGGAGAGAGAGAGGCTGTATCATATGCCAAGTGACCAGGGCAAGAAGCCAGATATCGTTACCATTAAGCCTGACGGGTCTGCCATAATCCTGGATGTCCAAGTTGTCAGTGGCAGCGTGGACATGGAGCAGACCTGGAGGGCTAAGATAAGCAAATATGATAGGAACGACCTGCGGCAAGCGGTATCTGAGCTAAAAGGAGTGGCGCCTAACAACATCAAGGTTATGGCTGCGACCGTGTCATGGCGCGGAGTGTGGTGCGGGAAAAGTGCCACGGAGTTACTTCAGCTGTGCATCTCGTCGGGAGTACTTCGTGGTATCACCACCCGCGTCATCCAGGGCTCGTACTTGAATTGGTGGTCATTTTATAGGGGCACTTCCTTTCATCCCTCCCTTCCTCCTCCTTCATCCGCAACTTCCCATATCCCAAGGGCCGGCGTCGGGTAAACCTGGGCGTCCTCCCCACTTTTATTTCATTTAGTTTTTTCGTTTTCATTTATTGGCGTGCCCCCTCCGTCTTTGAGGAAAGATAAAAAAAAAAAAAAAAAACTAGGAACAGGTTTATTTTAGAAGGTAGGTTACTACGTTAATCTCGTCAGCTGTTTAGCTGACATCATGGTAAATCAATATCACACTCCACCCCTGGGAAAACATTTTCATTCTGTACTCCAACTGTCTGGCTTTTAATCTTGGTGCTAGAATCATTGCTGCCTTGCAATAAATATACCGGTTAGTAGTGCATGTTACAGGGACATCTCCACGTCTCATCTGCTGATTGTAAGCAGGCATTTATTGACTTGAACATCCTCCCCACAATGAAACCTTATTGTCGAGGCTGCCACTTCTACAGTAGCAGGTTGTTCTTTTGAGAAGCTTCTCTTAGAGCTTGGTGGTAGTGTGAAACATACATAGGTGTATGATCTGAGGCTCATTAAAGTTAAGCTTCCATCCAAACTCAGCCTCTCTCCTTGAAGGGGTGACTGGTTCTCTCCAATTCTCGTAATCCTTTTTTCTATCTTCACATATTTAGTATATTTTTATAACTGATTGAATTTCATTCAATTCATCTTGACTTGAGGTTAGTTAGAGAATCACCCTCACTATACTGGGAGGCATCATTTGAAGAAATTCGTATTAAAATTCTAAGAAATTCCATTTCATTTGATAACCCTTTGCTAAATCACACTTTGTCTTTTCTAGATGTTTTCGTCAGTTGAATACACTTTTAATGTGTGTTATGGTCGTATTCTAATAGAAATGTCAACGTTTCCAAAGGTGGCCTCTTCGTTATAATGAACCTAGCAGGAATTTTGTCAGTTTTAAAGTAGATATAATAAATATTGAATGTTAAGTTACACAAAAACAAACTAAAAGCTTTTTATTACGATTGAATCTTAAAATCGTCTGATTAATAGTCTTATCAATTATGAACTGGAACATTCATTAAATCTACTGAAATTTCATCAGAATGTTTTGAGAATCTATAAAAACTGCAAAAATCCTACAGTTGGTTTGTGTTGCATAAGTTTGAACAGGAAGTTTCATTTTCACTAAATTTATTGTGATCGATCGGCTTTCTGCATTGGGGAATATTTAGTTTATGTGCATAGAAATATCGATTCTTTCTAATCAGCAACAGCTCTTTATACCACCAGAAGCCTTCAAGCTCTCGCTCTTTCTCATGTTCCTATCCGTGCTGCTCAGAACTCAACCTAGTAGTGGGGTATACAATTTTACAACTCCTTGCTAGCATCGGTTCGAGAACTGAAGGCAAGGGTTTTTAGCAGTAGAGTTACTGCCTTTTCAAAAGAGTTGCTTCTTTTAGCTTTAGCGATTTTACACTTTTTTGACGATAACTTCACATTTTTGAAAACGTAAATAAAATGTTTTCTCACTCTCCCTCCCTCCCTCTCCCTCTCTGCCTCTTTCTATTTCCCTCTTGATGTATGGCGGCACCACTATAAGAATAGCACCGTTTCATTTTATTTTCAAGTGTGTGTTCGTTATTCTGCTTAATTGAATTACAAGGTTACGATTATTACTAAATGTATGGTAGTTGCACAATAAAATTGTTCATCTCTCTTACTTTGTGTCAATTGGAAACTTGATTATTAAAACAGATTCCTTAAGCTGAATGTTTGGATCTTTGCTGAATTTCTTATTTATTCTGCAATTTCAGACGTTTATGCCTCTGGTGGGTGCAACGGAGCTCGCAGCTTTCGACGTCGAGGCCATCGAGTTCCTGAGGGATCGCCACATCGCCTTCCGGGACCCTTCTTACTTCAAACACGTCCAGGTACGTAGTCACTCACTGAAGAAACTAAAATCCTACTTTTAACCTATTCAAGTCCGCTATTAGTTTGTAGATCGGTACTCTACTATTCTGGTGTTTCAAATCTCCCTTCTAGATATCCGCATATGAATATAATAGGTGTACCACCAAATCCATTTGGTAGATTTCTGCACCTACCATCTATACCGCAATGTTATTTAAACATACAATATGGAAGGACAATATTAGATCACCACAATTTCCTTCATTAAAGGACTTTTGTTTTCATCCTTTTGCCACTCACATGAAAGGTATGTGGTAGATTTCTAGCGATTGGTTCTGATTCTAGTCTCAATACAAAACAACTATTCAGCCATGTAATGTTTTTCCGCCTTAGATACGCAAAATAACTTGCATTCTCCTATTTGTAGAAATATTCTAATGTTGTATTTTTCGTATATTAAAACCTTAGAAAAGGTATGAGTTATTTCGTTTCATAATTCATTACAATTTAATATACGAAAAATTAAAAAAAAAAAAATCGTCAACGATGGATAAATATTTGAGACCAGAACGCTTCGATGTGGACCCCACAGCTACATCGGCCGACAAGAAGTGGACACATTGGAAGAAAACGTTCATCAATTTCTTGATTCACTTCCCTGATCCTACGGACGCATGTAAGTTACAATTACTCACAAATTATATTGCACCTGAAGTCTATGAGTTCATAAATGAATGTACAACCTACCAACACGCTCTTGACACACTTGAGGCTCTATATATTAGACCAAAAAATGTAATATACGCTAGACACTGTCTAGCTACTAGACGTCAGCACGCCGGGGAGTCAGTTGACCAGTACCTCCAAGTACTGAAACTTATGGGCAAGGATTGCGGCTTCCAAGCTGTCTCCGCTGATGGTCACAAAAATGAGTTCATTAGAGAAGCCTTCATTAGCGGCTTGTTATCTCCTCGTATTCGCCAAAGACTATTAGAAAATACTAATCTGACACTAGATGGAGCTTACGATCAAGCCAGGTCTTTGGAGATGGCAGAACAACAATCTGCATCGTATTCTAGCTACTCAGACACTGGTTCAGCTGCTACTGATGTTCTCAGCAATCCCCCTCCTTTAGAAAGCACGGCTGCTACCTCATCGAAGCCGAGCAGGTGTTATTTCTGTGGAGGACCTAGACACAGTAGAACTTCTTGCCCTGCTAAAGATGTCATTTGTAAATCTTGCTCTAAAATAGGGCACTTTCAAAAGGTTTGTAAATCTAAATACGCCCGATCGGATAAAAGTGTGTCCGCTTCCGCTGATGCCACGTTTGCTACAATTTTAGCTGCTAATCTTGAAAGTTTGACTAGGTCCACGACAGGCATAACAATAAACGGAATCAATCTATATGGTTTGATCGACACAGGTTCGTCTTTAAGCTTTATCAACAGTTCCTTGACCGCGAAAATCCAGGCTAAAATACTACCATATACTGGCCGAATTTCCATGGCCAACTCTTCGTTATCCACTGAGGTATTAGGTCAGTGCAAGGTTAATCTAGAAATGGCTGGCTATAAATACGAAGACGTTCCCATGCTGATCATGAAAAACCTTTGTGCGGATGCTATAATCGGTCACGATGTATTGAAATCTCACTCCTCCGTCGAAATAGCTTTTCAGGGCACTCGCCCACAACTCAAAATCTGTAGCCTTGCCTTTGCGAGGGTAAAACCTGTTGGGCTTTTTACAAATCTGTCGGAAAATTGTAAACCAATAGCTACAAAATCTAGAAAATATTCTGCGGAGGACAATCAGTTCATAAAGACAGAAATTGAAAAACTATTAAAGGAAGGAGTAATCGAACCAAGTAACTCACCGTGGCGTGCCCAAGCGTTTGTTGTCAGAGATGAGAGGCGTAAAACTAGGATGGTTGTAGATTACTCCAGAACTATTAATCGATTTACCCAACTCGACGCATACCCGCTCCCAAGTATCGAGGGAATTGTTGCTAAAGTCGCCACCAACCAAGTGTTTAGCGTAATAGACCTAAAAAGTGCTTACCATCAAATACCAATACTCGATTCTGAAAAGCACTATACCGCTTTTGAGGCCGCCGGAAAATTATTTCAATTTCTTCGAATTCCTTTTGGTGTAACTAACGGGGTTGCATGCTTTCAGAGGGTTATAGATTCGATAGTTCACGATGAGAAGCTAAAAGGGACATACCCTTATCTGGATGATGTTACTATCTGTGGCAGAACGCAAGAAGAGCATGATGAAAACCTTCAGAAGTTCATGGACGCTGTGGAGAGATATAACTTGACTCTAAACAAGGACAAATGTAAATTTTCCTTAAAAACTGTTAATTTACTTGGCTACGTAATATCAAATCAAACTATAAAGCCGGACCCAGGACGCCTCAGACCTCTCCTTGACCTACCAGTCCCGAATGACACAGCATCCCTACAACGAGCTCTCGGTATGTTCTCCTACTACAGTAAATGGATTACACGTTTTTCAGAAAAAATTCGACCTCTGCTATTGAAAACCTCTTTCCCGTTATCAAAAGAGGCGATCGCAGTGTTTAATTCGCTGAAGAATGACATAGTCAACGCTTCTACTGCTGCTGTACAGGACGATGTAACTTTCCGCGTCGAAACAGATGCATCCAATTTCGCAATCGCTGCAACATTGAGTCAATTGGGAAGACCGATTGCTTTCTTCTCTAGGACTTTGAACAAATCAGAGCTTCAGCATTCTTCTATCGAAAAGGAAGCTTATGCAATAGTTGAATCCCTTCGGTATTGGCGACATTACTTGATCGGGCGTCCTTTTCTAATCGTTACAGACCAAAGATCTGTATCGTTCATGTTCGACCAACAGCATTCGAGCAAGATAAAAAACGAAAAGATAATGAGGTGGCGGTTAGAGTTAAGTTGTTTCAAGTTTGATATAATTTACCGCCCAGGGGATGATAATGTACCAGCTGACACTCTCTCTCGAATAAGCGCAGCAATCAACTTGAAGCCCGACCTAAAAAGCCTACACAACGCTCTATGTCACCAGGAGTGACGCGCATGTATCACTGGGTTCGAGCTAAAAATCTTCCATGTTCGTTGGACGACATTAAAAGTATCATCAACTCATGTTTAGTTTGTTCTGAACTAAAACCACGTTACCACTCTCATCAAGGTCACTTAATCAAAGCTACATCGCCATTTGAACGTCTGAACATCGATTTTAAAGGCCCTCTCCCTTCCAAATCAAAGCACCATTACATATTGACTGTTGTGGACGAATATTCGAGATTCCCTTTTGCATTCCCTTGTATAGATATGTCGGCAGCTACAATCATCAAACACTTAAGTTACCTTTTTACGATGTTTGGGACTCCAGCCTACATTCACTCTGATAGAGGCTCATCGTTCATGTCTACGGAACTCAAGTCGTTCTTAACGTCTCACAACATAGCTACCAGCCGCACAACTCCGTACAATCCGCAGGGGAACGGACAAGTAGAGAGATTCAATGGAATTATATGGAAAACGGTCATGCTCGCTCTCAGGTCTAGATGTTTGAAACCTGAAGCATGGGAAGACGTTCTGGATATAGCTCTTCATTCCATACGTTCCTTACTGTGTACAGCAATAAATACGACGCCTCACGAACGGATGTTCTGTCATCCTCGACGAACGAGTAATGGAACTTCTCTTCCTTCCTGGCTTACAATACCTGGTCCCATACTTATGAAAAAACACGTTCGCCACAGTAAGTACGATCCACTTGTCGAAGAAATTGAGTTAATCGAATCCAATCCTGAATTCGCTCATGTTCGTTTACCAGACGGAAGAGAGACAACAGTTTCTACGCGCTATCTCGCGCCAAAAGGATCACGCACGACCATAGAACGACTACCAGATACTACAACGACCCAAGAACACACCAAAACTAATGCTGACCCAAGAATGGAAACAGAACAAAGTATACCAGCTCAAGAAACACCTGAACCAGTTCACCCACTTACACCGAACCTTTCGCCTACTACTAGGCCGTCTCGACTTCGAAAACCTCCGGAATATTTGAAGGATTATGTGACAAATTTCTAGAGGGAGGTGATTGTGATAATAGTTATTATTATCCTGAATTGAACATATGAGTGCTCCCGATGATTGCAGGATTGTTTGTAATGTTTTTCCGCCTTAGATACGCAAAATAACTTGCATTTTCCTATTTGTAGAAATATTCTAATGTTGTATTTTTCGTATATTAAAACCGTTTAACCAGTTGTGTAGAAATTAGGTATGAGTTATTTCGTTTCTTGTTGAAAGGTTTTGCTGATTCCGAACCAGAGTTGGGATACCAATACTGATTTGGGTAAATTGTACTTTCATTTCTCAATTTTACCGTAAATTTAAGTAAAAGTGAAGTTGTCAGCCAGAAAAAATGTAAAATTTAAATTTATTCTGAATATCCCTAAGTTCAATTTTTTTAAATTTTTACTTCAATTCACTTTTTTGCGAATTGTCCTATTTAATCGTTTTTGTGAATCTGATGAAAATTGTCCGTTCCATTATTACATTTACTTTTGAGATCGTATTGTGGAAAAAGTCAACGTAGAAAATATCACAAACAATTGGAATTTTGAGAAAAATCTCAAACAAAGTATGTATTTTCCTGTAATTCACTTGAATTTTACTCGATTTTATCGTAAAATAATATTTGCTAAAAAAAAGTAAATTTTGGGGAAATTCACAAAAGAAGGATGGAGTGTTTTAAATTAGTTGTTCCCGATGAGCTCAACCGATTGTGTGCCTTGCATTATAAACCTTTGTGTCTATCATTTTGCGTTTATTTGCAACAATTAGTACATTTCAGGAATACCCAGTGACGTCAGAGAAATAAAAGTTGCTCAAAACTCCCTATGTTGGCGTAATATCATCCATGATTAATGAACTAGGATTCGTATATGGTGCATAAAATTAAAATTAGATATGTTATGGTTTGGTTGAGTGGAACAACTCGATTGCATTTTTCAATCAATTGTTGCCAATGAAGACAGCCTATTGGCCTACACATCGATGATCACATTTAATCCAATGGTTTTATGAAATTAGCTTGAAACGTTGAAAAATGGATTGGTGATTAGTTTATGCAACATTTACTTCAATTCATGACACTGAGCGACCTGAGAGAGAAAACAAAGTGATTAATCCTTTATTCGAATTCTTATTCATATTCGTAAATGTATTCTTATTGTTATTTGTATTTTCCGATTTATGAATTTCATTCGTATTTTTATTTATAAATATGGATACTCCCATTTTCGCTTTTAGCAGTCTATATAGTTTACATTCATTGGACACCTCTTCCTATCGATATGCCTTGTACGGTTTTCAGGACTACGAGAGGAGATGGGGAGAGGACTCTGCCGTGGCGGAGTGGAGCAGGTGCCAAGACGGACAGAGCATCCTCCTCGCCACCCCCAGCGTCCTCGTAGGCTACCGAGTCCAGGTCTACAGGTCGGAAGGCACCACTCAATGGTACACTGCAGTCATCGTCGGTTACAACGAAGGCACCAGGGTATGTCCATAACCACCTGAAAATTATGATCACTAGAGTTAAGTTATTAAGTATGTTTGATAACATCGTATTTTTCGTTCGGTTGTTTTAAAAGTTTCATCTCCAGATTCAAAAAACGATTAAGAGCTTGTTTTCTTGAACTACTCAAATCCAAATTGTGCGTTTTCGAAGGCAGTTCAACAACATACCGTCCTGATGGAAGCCGACTGTGAGTCTTGCAAAAATGTTGCTCACAATCTCTGTCTTCCTTAGACAAGAGAGGCTTAGTTCTAACTTCTTCAACTTGCCAAAAGCGCTGAATAGATGTTGAATGATCGCCTCCTATTGCGATAAGAGTGGATAAAGAGGACTCTTGGACTTACCAGCGACAATGTGCCCAACTATTGTAGGCATCAACTTAGGCTGGAAAGCTTCCACAGTTATTGGTGTGCCGCTAATGACATCATAATAAAAATCAGCGCCCAAGAGGAAATTCACTGGCCCTGGTTTCCAAAATTTAGGATCAGCAAGGCTGAATGACAAGCAACGCTTGACGAAGTCTGAGACAGCAGAATGGGGCAACTGATTGGTAATGCTGGTTACGGCTACGGCCTCTGTGGTGAGTTGAACACTGTGCCAATTGGATGGCTTGATCTTGCAGGAGACCCCTGTCCTTTGAATCCATGTAGAATGGTTTGACCAATACCTGAAATGTTTTTTGTGCAAGCGGTAGGTTTGAGGTCATGGCGTTGAACGCATTTATTTGTAATGAACGAGAGTTGACTGCCACTATCTAGAACCATTCGCACCGGCTGGTATAGCCCTCGTGCATCCTCTACATAAGCAGGGGCCGTTCCAAGGAGAACCTCTCCCTCTTCTGCCGACCCACTGAAATAAACAGCAGTTGTTGAAGCAGGTACATTTGGTGAACTTTGAGGTGCCGATTAGTTCGATTATCGTCATTATCAACATGAATCCATGAATGATGTTTTGAATGACATTTATCTCAATCCTTTGAAGATGGACAGTTTTGGACAACGTGATCATATGACAAACAATTCTCGCAACCCTTGAAGTTTCGAAGCATTGCATGACGCTCAGAAGGAGAAGTATCGCGAAATTTATAGCATGCATACAATGAATGGGGAAGACCACAGACGACACATAGGGTTCGTTTTTTCGTGAATCTACTTGATTGACGAGAATAAGAATTACTCTGATTTGCACTATTTCTCGATTTTTGAGCAAAAAACGTTGACTTTTGTTGAGTTTGGAAAGATATGTCTCTTTTCCTTATTCGCAAAGCTCAGAGTGTTTGAATGAGATTAAGTTGGATTATCAGTGGTCAACTCGAAGGACCGCCGTTCACGCTTCACAAAGGTGACCAAGTCAGAAAACTTGGAAATTCTATCTGATCGTTCTCTTTCTCAAATTCAATTCGAGTTACAGGATCCAGGAGGCGAATGGCAAGGGAAAATAATAGGAACTCCTCGGATTCGGGAATTTTAAGCATTTTGAATGCGGTGACATTTTCTGCAATATTTACTAGAAAGTCTGTGAGTGATTTTATAGTTAGTTTACCAATTGATGATTTTCCTTCAATTAATGGTCTAAGATAATTTGACGCAGATAATTTTTTTTTTTCGTAGTTAGTGTGAGATTGATAGTAGCAATCGAGGACCTTCGATCGATTACTAGAATCACTTTTAGAAGGGAAATCAGCTAATTGATCGTATTCATCGTAAAGAACCAGGAGTTTTTCATAATATTCTTCAAAATGGTTGAATTGTTTCTCCAACGTCCTAAACATGCCCTTAAACATATCACGAGACAGAACATCCGTAATAGCCGAATTACCCTTCTCATTAATTCGAAGTACTTCCTTGGCAGCTAGCAACATAGATTTACGAATAACTTCACACTTTTTTGTGAATTCAGCACTAATCCAAGTCAGAAAACTTGGAAATTCTATCTGATCGTTCTCTTTCTCAAATTCAATTCGAGTTACAGGATCCAGGAGGCGAATGGCAAGGGAAAATAATAGGAACTCCTCGTTCGGGAATCTTTTGAATGCGGTGACATTTTCTGCAATATTTACTAGATCTGTGAGTGATTTTATAGTTAGTTTACGATAATTTTTTTTTTTTCGTAGTTAGTGTTTGATAGTAGCAATCGAGGACCTTCAGGAATCGTAAAGAACCAGGAGTTTTTCATAATATTCTTCAAAATGGTTGAATTGTTTCTCCAACGTCCTAAACATGCCCTTAAACATATCACGAGACAAACATCCGTAATAGCCGAATTACCCTTCTCATTAATTAATTCCTTGGCAGCTAGCAACATAGATTTACGAATAACTTCACACTTTTTTGTGAATTCAGCACTAATCCAAGGAAATTCTATCTGATCGTTCTCTTTCTCAAATTCAATTCGAGTTACAGGATCCAGGAGGCGAATGGCAAGGGAAAATAATAGGAACTCCTCGGATTCGGGAATTTTAAGCATTTTGAATGCGGTGACATTTTCTGCAATATTTACTAGAAAGTCTGTGAGTGATTTTATAGTTAGTTTACCAATTGATGATTTTCCTTCAATTAATGGTCTAAGATAATTTGACGCAAATGATCTTTTATAGTTGAAATTCTCCATAAGGGTTTCCCAAGCCTGCTCATAATGTTCTTCATTGATGAGATAGATTTCAAAATAGTCTTAGCTGAACCCGAACTGCACTAATTAAGTAATGGTACTTTTCCATATTAGTCAAATTGTTGTCGGAAGAGTGAATTAACGATAGCTATGTATCTCTGAAAGTGACCCAATTATAAAACTCTCCGTCAAATTTAGGCAATTTGATTTCAGGTAAATGAGAACGCAACTGCCTGGACTCATTTAAAACGGAAGGGCTTAGAAGGTAGCGAGGAAACTGTAGCAGTAGGTGTAGGATTCATATGATCTTGGTAAATGGCATTTGCTTTGTAGTAATACCTTTTAGTTGTAGCAAGAAAAACCTTTTTCTTTTCGGTTGGGAATCCTTCTCCTGCGGCTTCGGTCAGATTGGCCCAAGCATTTTGGAACGCAGTGTAATGATCTTTGAGATCGACATACATATCCTTGAATATGAACAGTTGGCTAGGATCGGTCTTGATTTTGCGGCCCTGTTCAAGGACTTCTTTGATAACCGAAAAATGGGAATCCAATTTAAGTCGAAGCTCCTTAGAGTCCATTCTGAATGATCTTACGGTAATTCAAATTCGAAGACGATAAGAAATGGAAGACGAAAAGGATTGAAAACAAAGGAGATGGAGAGGTAGGATTTAACAACGAATTGGTACCTAACTTTGAGCTGAAATGTGTAAAAATAGAATACGTACCGCCTATATTAAAGTACTTGAATGTTCACAGAAATGCATTTATTCGTGAAAATAACTAAATAAGCATAAAAATACCTACCTAGATTAATTTTCACGATTGATATTTTACGTGGAAAGTCGTGGTAAGGAACAAAGTGAAAAAGATTGATGAAAACTGGTGATATGGCGTTATAATGTTATAAAAATAGGCGTATAAATTGACGAATCGTCATATGAAACCTATGGAGCTCCAAATACAAATTGAATAAAGAGAAATAAAATAGCTATATCCTATTGTTTATTTTCAAATTGTTTGAGATGATTCGATCGAGAAGCCAAAAACGGAGAAAATAAATGGATGGATCCGACCTGATTGGGGGAACGCGGCCACGTGGAGTCCGATTTTCTGGAAGGGTCCTTGCCACACCAGCGTCGTCTCAGCAGACTTACGACCCTGCAATGCTTGGATAGGGCGTATCTGGGTGGAGAGAGGTCCTCAGAAAACGGGAAGATAGATATGCAGGAGGTCTTGATGAAGCGTTCTGGTGAAGCTGTTCCTGGTGAAGCCGTACGTGATGATGCCGGTGTCCCAAAGCTGAGAAATAAAACGAGAATTTTCAGCACCATAAAATTCACCAAAGTGGATTGAACGTCCGCAATCTGACAAGGGTACTTACTTCGGTCGTATGATGGTGATGGAGAATGGAAAAAATAAGTGATTCCTTCCAGACCAGTAAAAAAATCCTTACAAAAGGTACTGGTAAAGGTAAAGAAAAATGGCGCACAATGGCGACGCTTGGGCGGAGGAAAAGTTGAAAGTGGTCTTGCGAAGGGCAGCGATGGAACTGAGACTCCGACGATTCGCTGGCGCGGAGATGCGGCAGGGGGAGGGATTCACGATAAAGAACTCCAATCAAAGTACAATGCTTAAAAAAAATAATAACACTTCTTTGAAAGTAAAAATAGATCTAACAGTGAGAAGTTGCGATAACAGCATTAATTATTCAAGAATGACAAATTATAAAATTAATGAATTGAAATGTAAAGTAAATGCTTATCGAGATCTAAACAAATAGAATCGAAAATTTACCCGATAGCTACGTATGAACGAGAAGGCTCTATTCGTTTTCAACTCGTATGCACGAGTACAATGATTTCTTGATGGAGTAAGCCCTCGAGAAACCTTGCTCCAGGAGACCTTCTTCTTCTGCGTGATATGCTTACTCCAGCTACACTCTCAGGAGTCAAAAATGAAATTATGACCAACCTAAGTCCTAAAACATCTCCTGGATGTGATCTGATAACTGGGAATATTCTTAGAGAATTGCCTGACATAGGCCTGCGAAAACAGTTGCATATAGTAAACGCATCATTCCGAATGAAATACGTTCCGAGGCAGTGGAAGGTAGCAGAAGTCATCATGATCGCTAAACCTGGTAAACCACCTAATGAGAAAAAATCTTATCGGCCCATCTCCCTACTACCTGCAATCTCCAAACTGTTTGAGAAACTTCTACTCAAGAAGTTAAAGCCTATAATTGCAGCTCGAAATCTTATACCCGACACTCCACTATGGTCCAAGTGCACAGGATAACCAATGTAATAGAACGATGCTTTGAAGCCAGGGAGATCTGCTCTGCAGTTTTCCTTGACGTCTCACAAGCATTCGACAAAGTTTGGCACAAGGGCCTCCTCGCCAAGCTGCACAGGGACCTCCCCCTTGAATACTATCAAATACTGAAATCTTACCTATCAGAAAGGCACTTCAGAGTCAAACACGAAGATGAGTACACCACCCTGAGAGCAGGCGTGCCTCAAGGAAGCGTTCTTGGGTCAGTGCTCCATCTATACAAGGGACTTCCCAGAACCCCCAAAAGCGGTCATAGCAGCGTTTGCTGATGATACTGCAATTCTGACAACGGGCAGAACAGTTGAGGAATCGTCTAGCAAACTGCAAGATTCGGTGAACCGAGTTTATCAATGGACCTCCAAATGGCGAATTAAACTTGATGAAACAAAAAGTACGCACATAAACTTCACTTATCGCAAAATCCAAAACATCCCAATCACCATAAATTCACAAGAAATTCAGTATTCAAATACTGCTAAATATCTGGGCATGATGCTGGACGCCAAGCTATGCTGGAAAGAACACGTCAAAAAGAAAAAAGAAGAGGTCAAAGCTAAGCTCAGGAAGCTGAACTGGTTGCTGGGTAGGAAATCTCAACTATCCACCCAAATTGCTGTTGTATCAGTAAATGATTCAGCCCGTCTGGGCCTTTGCTGCCAACAAAACTAGAAAGACACTCTAAAATAAAATCTTAAGGAGTATTGTCAACGTACCATGGTATATCAGGACAACTGATCTCCACCGCGACCTCAAAGTGGAAATGGTGAGTGACGCGATAAGAAGAATTGCAGCGGATCACAAAATTCGGCTGCACAGACACCAAAATCTCGAAATCCTGTATACCCTGGAAAACAGAGAAGAGGTACGGCGACTCAAGAGGACCAAGCCGCTGGACCTAGTTGTGACCAGACGTTGATTAGTGTTTGTGACTTGTAGTGGTCTTAGATAGTGAACTACTGAACCACAAAAAGTTATATTACTTCATTATAAACTAAGTCGCTAGATGGTTTGTATATTAAATAAGTTGTAACAATAGATAAATTTTTAAAAAACTGATACTACTCGTTAAGCTTGCATTGGATCGAAGAACCAGGTCAATTTATGAATTTCTTATATCGTCGTAAAGAACCTACCTTCCAAAGTTCGGATTTTTAGGTTGATTACGACAGAAAATAGCGCTTTGTCTCACCCACCTATTCATGAGCGTTTTGATAGGAGTGAAATAAATTGCAATTGACATTGATGCCGAAATAAATTTCAAATATAAAAATTGTCTAATATTTGGTTCGCATTCGCGACAGAACTAGTGCGTTTCTGGGCAGTTCCCTGATGGTCCACGACGTAGAATCGGATGTCTCTCCCTCCAATAAATCGGAAGTCGGGCTAGGCACTCAGGCGATTGCCTTGTGGTTTTCTACCAGATTTGCACCTAGAAAAATTCACAATGGAGAGGACTAATAGCCAGGTAAAGGAAAGAGATCCATCGTCGGCCGTTCTCTGCTCTGCCCCGTTCATCGGCTCTTGTTTTGAATAAACAGCGACGTAATGGGGGGGGGGGGGGGGGTCGGACTAGACGAGTCGATATAATTTGACCCGGGATGCACCTATCCTCCATGGAGTGCCCATTTGAACTGAGGCGGGAGCCAATAGCTGTTGAGATCCCACTCAGCAACGGTAACCCCCCCCCCCTCTCCCCCCTCCTCCTTACTCATTCACAGGTCCTCCACTTTCAACAGCAATTGTTCCAGCCTTAGCAACCCGCGCCGTTGAAGGGGGCCCCTCTGCATGATGCAAACGTTTCCGCCCGAACTGTCGAGTGGGCCGACGATCGTTTTGGTTTGGACGGAACTGAATATCCAGACGTCCGCATTTCAGTCGTCAATGACAGTGAAATCGATTTCATTGTTGCTAAGCGATTCAGATCATTGTTGCCGGGCGGTGTTATATTTTTGTCGGCTTTCTTTCTTTATGATATATATACAGGCTTTCTTTATATATTTTTCCCTAAAATCGTTTTTGTGAGGTCAAAAACTCTGCATGTTCTGGTTTGATATTTTAATTATGAATCTTTGTAATCGAAGAAATAGAAAAACATATTTAAACCCCCACCCAATTGAAATTTGTCGTTCTACGTTTCAAGAAGTGCAGAATTTCAATGTCGGAAATGGCTTTTTAAACGTAAATACGACCTTTTGGCTCTGAAATATCGACCTTACCACGCTGGGAACCAAAAGTGTGAAATATGTAACAGTGGAGAAGTAGAAAATTCGTTTCATTTTATAGGGCGGTGTAGAGGTATAGGGCTTTATGTGAAGTGAGAAGAATGTATTTGTGCAGGTTCTAGTATTGTTGAAAAGATTATTTGGAGTTGATAAAAGTTAATTCGGTGAAATATTGTATATAGGCATTATATTGGCATTATACATTGATTTAAGATTCAAAACCATGGTTGGATATGGTGTCAATTTACAAATTTTTTGTGATAGTAATGTTCTAAGGATACATAGTATACTGATCTCAGATAATCTTAAAGGGTGAAATCGAAGGGCTGAAATTTAAAAAAATCTGACTATCGGAAACTTTCGAAATAACATCATTGTTTTTATGTTCGTTATTGATATTTGTGCTTTCAAAGAATCGAATGAGCCCTCGCGGATAATGTACCCTAACTGCATAATATGCATTGTGTATTATATTATATTAGAATACACTTAGATCAATGATTAATGAAGGAGAGGGGTTGTTCCAATACAGAAATAATAAACCGCTGTGTAATAATTTGCAGCGTTTTCTCTTCAGTATGGAAGAATCAGACATAACTCCTTGGGCTTACATGAGTTAAAAAAGTGGATATTTCCTCTTAGTAAAAATCTCATTTTTTTGAGTAATTTTTCTTCTTTTGATAAATTATAGGGATGGGGATCGATTAAATCTATTCGATTCATCGGGTTAGATTATTTCGGTTTTATCCCTCTTCCCATACATTTTACTTTAAAAAGCGATGGAGATACGAGCGTGAATAGCGACTTGAGCTGGTGAATACGGGTCTCAATCTTCCCCGTCGCCTTTGGTGCTCTGCATAGCACCCCACAAATTGGTCGTATTCAGGTCCTGCAAAACCGTTTACTCTGGCTGACATGTAACGCCCCTTGGTATACACGGAACGAGGAATTGCGCAAGGACTCGGAAATTCCAACGGAGTAAAAGGTGGAAGGCTTCACTGATTATTCGCTAAGTTTTTTAACCTGTCCTTATTCCTCCATACAACTAATACAACAAATACAACTAATGGAAAAAAACGAATAGAAAACAACATAGTAAATACAAGTGTACATCAGAATACTTCACCATATAGAGCCATGTAGATCTTGGGGGGAGAAATAACTCCCCTCTAGAGAAGATTGAAGTAGCCATCACACTCCCGGAAGGACAAATTACGACCAAATGAACGCTCAACTGTTCAACACACGATTCGCTGCCCAACACAAAACGAGGTCAGGAAAAGCCACTTTCTTCAATTCTTGGGCAGATTGCTTATGCCCGATTCATCAACATCCCAACCCATTCAATCCCTTAAGATTTCGTCAAAATCGGATGAAAACTTTGGGAATTAGGCTAGTTGTTGAGAATGGTCTAGATCAGGGGTCTCCAAATTATTTGCCCCAAAGGCCGTATCATAATGCGGAGAGAACAGGGGGGTACGGGGGGCTTGTCCCCAAGCCAATGGAGGGTCCAGAGGCCCTCCCGCGGAAAATTTTGAAAATTAGAAACTTGGAAACAGTGTTTTTAAGCACTCATTGACGAGTTTGGCAGATTCAAAATTAGGCGTAATATAGGCACAACAAAATAGTTTTTAGTGATTGTATTTTTTTAAATTCCATGATTATTAGTTTTTCATTGGTCAATAAGAAATAACAACAATTTCATTTTCAGGAATATGTAAACAAAGCATTTAGAGAAATACATTTTGTATTTATTTATTTAAAATTATTGCTAGGTGACTTTTTTTCTGTTCTGACGGTAGTCTGATTTTTTCCATTGGCGTCCTCGAGCGGCGAACCGGACCAAATCCTTCCGCGGACCATAGTTTGGAGACCCCTGGTCTAGATTATTTTCGTGTACAACAAAACACTTATAGACAACGTTCTATTTTATTACTTTTTTATTGAAATTGGTCTCCATAACTTCGTCACGAATGACTTAGTCCGTAAAAGCTCCCCGCGACGGCTGTATGAAAGTCCCCTAATACTTCAACTGCACAGCCGTTGGCCGCAACCACCTAGAAAAATATTCCACGCTATCAAGTCTCAAATTTCATCTTAAATGAATTGCATGGTAGATCAGACTAGATCATAAGGAAGCTTGGTGAAAAAAACATCATGCAAGAATAATTGTAGTATACTGAAACAAAGTTTTAATTGACGAAGTTAACTTGTCACAGAATATATCGTGCGCGTCTTCTCCAAGCGAAATTACGTAATCAAAATCGACAGTCGTCAAACATCAAATCTTGGCTGTTATTTGTATCCAAAAATTTGTATAAATTTGCTAAGGGTGATGGTGTTCTCCAGCCACAAGTATTCTTTAATTGACCGACTTCGCCTATGATTCCTCCCCTCCTTTGTATTCATCTAAATGTAAACATCAGTTTGGTATTTGACCAAAGCATTGAAAAAGACAGATATGTTCGGGTGGATGAAATTGTCCTTGAATTGTGTATGAAAACTCTCGCACAAGTTTTTGGTACTCAGTGCACAGACGAGGAGCATCACGTGCACCCATTGTCTCGGCTTGGGACGCTTCTCGTATGCCTGCCAAAAGTTGCGGGGGAGCACCGAATAACAGCGCAAACGCCTTTCACTTCGGACAGTGAGCTTCGTGTAGTTACTCTCACAACAATATCTGGGCTGACGATGAATTAATGATAAAGCTTTGACTTGCCAAAAAATCCGGGGTCTCGACAAAAACTGCACGACGGGCTAGAAGGGATATGTTGAGATGATCACTATCCCTGTTCGAAAACACGCTCCAACAGCAGATATTAAAATGCAACTTATTGCTTCCGGCTCTACCTACAGGGATGAGCTTTATCATTAATTCATCGTCACCCCAGATATTGTTGTGAATATTAGGGATAAGACCTAGTTGTAAAGTACCCAACTAGAGTCTGAACTTTGTTTTGAATGTCCACCATTTTACATTGCACTTTTTCTTTGTTTGGTTACCAGTTTGTTCGATACTGCCGTTTGGTTGTGTTATTCAGTTATATTATATCGTGTTCTCTATGAATCCCCAACAACAGATATTCCATCAAAGGCGGACAAGAAAAAAAAAACACCCTCGGCCGTTCGTATCCAAAATTACATCTCGTTATCGAAGAAATGCTTTTGATGTTCGTGAAACTATAATCACCGTTGGGAGGAGGTCAATAAAAAGAGTTTTTTCTAGTTTTACGTCGCAATCAAAATTGTTGGCCCGTGAACATTGATATCGACTTGTTCTTGTTTCAGGAGTTGACTGTCACCGATGATACTGTGTTGGAAGATCACAACGAAGACCCATGTTTGGTTCAGATGCGGCTCATCGGAGATGGAGGTACGTCACGTCCTCTTTACTAGTCCTTGCAAATAAATAAAGTATGTTTCTATCTATGTATGTTCCCAATAGACGGATCAAGTGTCCCTTTAGTATCAAGTCGCTGTGCTTAAAAGCCAGCAAGTTTGCTGCGACAGGACGAATCCACAGTTTTCCCAGCAGAACGGAGTTTTCGGGCATGCCTAAAGTAAGCTTATGTAACAAACAGCTTTGATGGGAACGGTGCAGCGCACAACAAAAACAAAAACGCTGCAAATTCTTTCACTGGGGTTTATTATTCAATTGGCTTGCGTTCATGATGAATTTCTACCAAGCTTTGGAGTGTGCGTCACAGGTGGAAGAATACTTATTTACCCCAGTAATAATATTGAATAATAAACCCTAGTAATAATATTGAATAATATTTACCTATATATTATCAGCGTTTCATGCATATCAGAATGCTTCAACCCGTGTATCGGCTATAAACTACAAGTATCCACATCGGCTATCACTCCAGTATCCACATTCACTACAACTCGATGCTATCGGCATCACTAGGTTACAAACAAACAATAATAACCCAAAAAACGCAAATGTTGGCACCATAAATCGGGCCATACATCGGGAATGGTTTGACCTACGGACCTGGGGAGGGTCTCATTCGATTCCTCGTGGTATGTTCTTCAAATAGGTAAATATTTAGGGCGATTCGACTTGTTTTGAGGTTTCTAGGGATTTTACAAAACTTTGACAGCCCTCAAAGGGCACTTTATAGTGAGTGAGAGCGTTGGCGAAAGAATTAGGGCGTCGTCGGACCAATATTGATTTTTCCTGAAAATTTCAGATCTTTTGCTCCAGCCGTTTCGGAGATATCGTGCGTACAGCGGACGGACGGAAAATTTTTTATTGCAGATTCGGATTCTACACCCTTTGAAACGTAAACCATGAAATTTTCAGGGGGGGGGGGGGGGGGGGGGGGTTAGAATTTTTTTTTCCAGAGCGATTACAATGGTTTATCATTGAATAATAAACCAAAATTTTTCCGTCCGTCCGCCGTACGCCGTACACGATTTCTCCCAAACGGCTGGAGCAAAAGATCTGAAACTTTCAGGAAAAATCCATCTTGGTCCGACGACGCCCCAATTCTTGAGCTAGCTCTCTCACTCAATTTAAAGTGTGTAATTTAAAGGGCTGTGAAAGTTTTGTAAAATCCCTAAAAACCTCAAAACAAGTTGAGGCGCCCTAAATTTATACCTATTTGAAGAACATACCATGAGGAATCGAATGAGACCCTCCCCAGGTCCGTAGGTCAAACCATTCCCGATGTATGGCCCGATTTATGGTGCCAACATTTGCGTTTTTTGGGTTATTATTGTTTGTTTGTAACCTAGTGATGCCGATAGCATCGAGTTGTAGTGAATGTGGATACTGGAGTGATAGCCGATGTGGATACTTGTAGTTTATAGCCGATACACGGGTTGAAGCATTCTGATATGCATGAAACGCTGATAATATATAGGTAAATATTATTCAATATTATTACTAGGGTTTATTATTCAATATTATTACTGCGGTAAATAAGTATTCTTCCACTGGGGTTTATTATACAATTGGCTTGCGTTCATGATTTGAATCTGTACTAAGTTTCGGAGTGTGCGTGTTTCACAGGTGATAGAGCGATTATTGAATTTTAGGAGATATGCATGGAGCACGTAAATCTGTTCTCAACCAAAATACCTACTTGGATTAATCAGTTGATCATATTTGTGTGCCTCCTGAAATTCAATAATCGCTGTATCCTGTGAAACACACACACTCCAAAGCTTAGTAGAAATTCAAATCATGAACGCAAGCCAATTGAATAATAAACCCCAGTGAAAGAATTCGCAGCGTTTTCATTGGGAATGGCCGTAAAATAGACTCCTTAAGTTTGGCCCATAGTTAGTGTGGACACCCTGCATAATATACAATTAAATACATAAAATGTTATAATAATTAACAACATTTCATTTTGTTATTGAATGACAAAACTTTTTCTTTTTCGATATGTATATTGGGCTTGCCCGTAATTAATAAATGAATGAATAAACAAATAATTCAGTAAATTTATTTTACTTATTTGAATGTGGTCTATTCATACACCCCCCCCCCCTCCCCCCCCCGTTTGCAAATTCAGTTCGACAACCCTGATTTAGGTAAAATTTGCCTATTCGACATTTTCGTTATGTCATTTACTTTAGAATCTCACATTGATTCTGTACTTAGTAGTTATGCTTTACCTGTCTACAATTTCACGCCAATTCTCGATGCTGTTTCCTTCAAGGAAAACTCTTCTTCGAAAGGGTTTATGAAGATCGTACGTCGTATCGGCTTCTTCTTACAGTGTCCCGACTACCTAAAGTGATAGCTGAATCACCGTCGCTAATAAATCATCTACCGTGGCCAAGATTAGTTCTTCTGTTACAGGAATGATCAGAAAGAACCAATTGTCACTGGCAGTGACCAATTTTATTGTTCTACAACACAATGTTGCACTCTAATATTCAATATTTCAATTTAAAACGAAAAACTTCCGGTGAACATAAATCGGACGCTTTACCGACAACGGAGACGAGAGGCACTGAGAAAATGAACTTGGCCTGAGAGAAGGAATATGTTTCCCTCCGTTCTTATCAGGTTCTGGAAAAATGACAGGGAGAAGTAATACTTTAAAACCATTCAACGAAAAAGATTGCACGATCCATAATCCTTACCGTTCCATGGTTTCGAGTATTCCTTCTCTGTGTCGTTTTCCCCCAACCTGATCGGAACAGAGGGTAACATTCCTTCTCTCAGGGCGAGTTTTCATTGCCTCCGTCCCCGTCGTCGGTAAAGCGTCCAATTTTTGTTCATTGATAGATCGTTCTTTTTCTAATTCAAATATTGATTGTCAGAGTGTACTTTGTGTTGTAGAATAATGAAATTGGTCACCGCTACTGACCATAAGTTCTTTCTGATCATTTCCGTAATAGGAGAACTAATCGTAGATCCGGTAGATGCCTATTAGGGACGGTGATTCATCTATCACTTTAGGTACTCGGGACACTGTAAGGAGATGCCGATACGAAGTACGATCTTCGAAACTGAGCACAGGTAAAATCGTTAGTACTAAGTAGGGTAAGACACTGTCAACTTTTTCTAGGCAACTATTTAGTCCCCTTGAGGTAGTTAAATGAATCACACAGCTATAAAACACGGCAACTAACACATAGCGTCCGAACCTATTCGACCGGTGAGTAAACAATCGCCGCTAAAAATGGGAAATTTAGGCGAGATATATTCTTGTGTAAATTAACTAGTTCCTAGGTACCTATTTCATTGACCAACTTATAAGTTATAACCGAAGTTTATTTTTTATTTCAGTTTAATTAGGTAAATACTTACAGATACCCATCTAGTACTTACCTACGCAAACGTTGCGACAAGCTTTCATGATTTTATGAATTGTGTATATAGGCTATAAGTAGACAGTTGAAATTTGTAAGTTAAAATTCATTTCCATCTTTTTAGGGCATTTAAATAAAAGCTTTCTTAACAGGTTTTTTCTTGTTTAATTTATTCATGATGCTATAAAACGGCAATCGGTCGAAGTCATTTTCTTTGCAGTGTTTGGAAAAAAAAACTACTTTTACAAGGTTTCCAATTCTCTCTTCTCACGGCTAGTATCCATTTTGGTTTATTATTCAATAATATTTGAATAATCCTGAAATTCAATAATCGCTCTATCACCTGTGAAACAAGCACACTCCGAAACTTAGTACAGATGCAAATCATGAACGCAAGCCAATTGAATAATAAACCCCAGTGGAAGAATACTTATTTACCTCAGTAATAATATTGAATAATATTTACCTATATATTATCAGCTATTATAGTTGCGAACAGTAAGGTTGTATGTTGTAGGAAATCGTTACAACTGGGGAAGGTGTAGACATGAATGTTATATTTCTTGCGAACCGCGTGTTTTTGCTGGTATTATCATAAGAAAAGATTTGATTTCATGTTTTTAGTTATTCTTCACAATTCAACTCAAAATCAACTTGGCCGATTTTAGAAAATTTAATTCTTCCGCCATTAGATTAAGGTTAAAAAATCTGGTGTCAAAAAGTAATGGACATGTTATTCCGATATCAATTCTTTTCTATTTAAATGGTTACATGTTTTAGATTTGTTATCCTTGATACTTTTATACTTGACTTATTGGTAAACAATGCTTGCATTACAGGGATGTCCCTACGTCCCTTATTAACATAAATAACGAACAACACATAACGAGTATTTTTAAAAACAAACCAAATTCTTAATCGAACAAAAAAAGCAAGAAATTGTCTGGGGATTTCAGTAGGGATCAAGATCGCTTGAATGAATCGGTCATCACCAGTCTCATCACGAAATCAAATCCAAAATTTCTGGATTTTAATTCGCAAGAAAGAAAACAGAACTTGGTATTAGTGAAGACAACGATTAATCTCTATTATATATCAATGCCTCCATTCTCCCTCCCAACAGAAAACTCAAAATTCCCGAATTGTGTTGCACAACTGCTCTAGAATCAGGGTCGACTTTTGGTTTATTATTCAATAATAAACCATTGTAATCGCTCTGGAAAAAAAATTCTAACCTCCCCTGAATTTCCGTTTACGTTTACAAAGGGTGTAGAATCCGAATCTGCAATAAAAAATTGTCCATCCGTCCGCCGTACGCCGTACGCACGATATCTCCGAAACGGCTGGAGCAAAAGATCTGAAATTTTCAGGAAAAATCCATCTTGGTCCGACGACGCCCCAATTCTTGAGCCAGCTCCCTCACTCAATTTAAAGTGCCCTTTAAGGGCTGTAAAAGTTTTGTAAAATCCCTGAAAACCTCAAAACTAGTCGAATCGGCCTAAATATTTTCCTATTTGAAGAACATACCATTAGGAATTGAATGAGCCCTTTCCCACGTCCGTAGGTCAAACCATTCCCGATGTATGGCCCGATTTATGTTGCCAACATTTGCGTTTTTTCGTTTATTATTGTTTGTTTGTAACCGAGTGATGTCCGGCCGATAGCGTCGAGTTATAGTGAATGTGGATACTGGAGTGATAGCCGATGTGAATACTTATAGTGTAGTTAGTAGCCGATACATTGGTTGAAGCATTCTGATAAGATATAGGTAAATATTATTCAATATACTTTATTTGAATATTACTGGGGTTTATTATTCAATATTATTACTGGGGTAAATAAGTATTCTTTCACTGGGGTTTATTATTCAATTGGCTTGCGTTCGTGATTTGAATCTGTACTAAGCTTCGGAGTGTGCGTGTTTTACAGGTGATAGAGCGATTATCGAATTTCAGGAGATATGCATAGACCACGTGAATCGGTTCTCATCCAAAACACCTATTTGGATTGATCATTTGATGATATTTGTGTGCCCCCTCTACATCTGTCTACCTTTGGCTACATCGTTTAAATTTGGATTTGGGGAAGTTTTAACGCAATACGAGTGCCAAAGGACTTGATAAATTATAGATGTTTTTATTGTGGGGGGGGGGGGGGGGGGGTATTGAGGTTCAATGAAAAAAACGCTGCAAATTCTTTCACTGGGGTTTATTATTCAATCGGCTTGCGTTCATGATTTGAATTTCTACTAAGCTTTGGAGTCTGCGTGTTTCACAGGATAGGGCGATTATTGAATTTCAGGAGGCACACAAATATGATCAACTGATCTATCCAAATAGGTATTTTGGACGAGAACAGATTCACGTGATCCATGTATATCTCCTGAAATTCAATAATCGCCCTATCCTGCGAAACATGCACAGTCCAAAGCTTAGTAGAAATTCAAATCATGAACGCAAGCCGATTGAATAATAAACCCCAGTGAAAGAATTTGCAGCGTTTTTATCACTAAAATTAAACGAAAACAGTTTGGTGGATATGGTTAGTTGGCCACTTTCCGATTTTAGAATCCGACGCCTTGGGAGATGAATCAGACGCCTCCAAGCGTCTGGGCCATCCTCTGAGTATGGGGGAGCATTATCAATGCATCCAGCTCATTGGAAGTGGCATATTTACACCATTCCATCACCTCACAACAGTGAGGAAATAACGATTTATTGGCAATAAATTATTGCTAACACCTCCATTCACCCACATTGAATTAGATTAAATATTTAAAAATATTAAACCAAAATCTTAATTGATCAAACTAAGAATGACATGAATAGAGAATTCTCCCTTGAGCAGCTGTTAAGAAGATAGGCTGTTACCCCCACGAAGAAATTGGTCGGTTTTTTATGATTATAACGAGGATTCATTATTATGGTTTCTCTTTTTTTCGGAACGCGAGGCCCCGGAGTCTGCTGGATGTACTAATAATAAATGTGTACGACCTGAGGTAGGTTGACATTCCGGTCCGAAAATATCCGCTACCCACACGATGTCGAAGGGAACAAGTCGCTCTCTTCTGTAAAAACTCTCGAAAAACTCGTTCCGTGGGGTTTTGGAGTCATCAGAGAACACGTGCTCTCCCCTCGGCGGAGGTAGACCGTTCGTTCTCTTCCATCAGCCGGCTATCGATTTCAATTCCCGCCTGGAAACGGAATTAAATATATCGGCATGAGTTTATAGCTGTTATTTTTGAGACTTCAGCTCTAAGCGCATCCCAACATCGAGGTAAGGTGTATTAACGTGCAAATAACCTTATTGTCATCAAAAAAGAAAAAAAAAACACAGAGTTTGTAAAAGGAAACGTAGTCCTTTTCCACAAAAGTACTACGTCACAACAAGAGTTACAACGTTAAATAGATTTCGACGGTTAAATCATCATCAGTAACAATAACTGAATATACATTCGAGAGTACAGTGGTTTTATAGTACATTTTACGTGTGGAAGGGAGCTTCAACCCCATTGATCAAGAGTTATGGAGTGCAAGGAGATACAATTCTATTGGGATGATCATGCAATATTGAAGAAACAGACTAAAGTTCTCCTACGTTATCTCCAAAATCATCTTGATGTTCTTCCGTTCTTTCCCTGAATTTCCTACCTATTGGCCCTCAATATGCGAGTCCGCAAGAGCGTTTAAGATTAAAAACCCTACTTTTTTCTTGTGCGTTAACTTTATTTTTACAGAACCTAATGAATTATTGAGATAACTCAATAATTATTATTGAGATTATTTTTAGTTTTAAAACCACCTACTCTGAAACTCCTAGATGATAGAATTGTGCTAATGTTACTTCCCTAGTTAAGTTTGATACCCTTTCCCTATTTTTTCTACTAAGAACTTTATTCCACATTGTGTCAATGAGCCCTCCTCCATATCCATTACTCACCGTTATGGTTTTGGTGTTACATTTTTCTTTTAATAAATTATGCTCGTTCATTGTTAACACTCTTCCCCCCCCACTCCAAAAGCTGAGTGTCCTGTTAATCACACAATGATAGGCAGTATGTTTATGTACTAGTGGGTGATTTGAGGTATCACGAATAGTGATATTACTATAAGTATCTTCACGGTAAATAAAAAATCGTTTTTCCTGTTTATCAGTGAAATGGACCAATCAAGAAAATGTTATGTATTCGTTTTCATGAAACGAATTTTACTGCCTTTCATTTCCTTACCATGTAATGATAATATCATCCACTTACCTGTACCTATACAAGATATTATTACTTTTACTTTTGTCAAAAATTGGGCTTTCAAGGAAATCTATACAGTTACCCGCAAGCAGGGGGGAGAGAGGAGGACCCACATAAAAATTATTAACCAGGAGACGAGTAAACTAGGCGAAATGGCGCCATCTTATCTTACTACTGTCCACGTAGCATATGTACCATTACCTACTTCTTGACATTGTGATATTATACAATACTTTTAATAATTGACGTGGTACATTTTATATACATTACATTGAGCCGTTATAAACTAGTACGTAATGTGATGATAAATTGTAAAGGTGAAGTGGAATTATCTGTAGTATGGTGATGACAGACTAAAATATTGTAAGTCCAATTCGTTTATTGTTCTATCCATGTTTAATTAATAAACGTTTTGTTTGGTCAATTTAATTATTTCCGTTATTTTAACTCCCCAAATCCTAAAACTGTGGACGCAAAATTAGTCTGTGCTTTAAAGATCCATCTGAGATGTGTGTGTGTGGGAGATTTGTTACAACATGTACAGAGGTCCTCACTCTTCCTCCCACCTATGGAAGAATGGAAGAAGTGAGTCACAAATTATTGTCTGAGGTTTTAGTATCAAATCACACCATCATTATAAAAGTACATATAATGATTATTCCAACGCTTGTAAACCACTTGTCAAAAATACCGCATGTCTAAAGCCTGAAAGTATTTTTGACAAAATTCTTGTTGCAGTGATTGAATCGATAATGAGGGGCGAGAACGTTGGCATCACTCCACGGAGGTCGCGGTCAAACCTTGTACTTCATCACAGGCCACCGGTAAGTTCTTACTATAACTCTTGATAGATTGACGTTGGTACTTTACGTCAACAGCCCATTTTTATTATTTCAATTGGCGTTTTGTATCATCTGCTCTTTGTGAATTACTCAATGAACGAAATAAGTTGACTCTTGAAGTATGATCCTATGAGCGAATTTTCGACAATTATCGTACTACGTTTACTACTGTTAAATTTTATTGAAATTTGGGCACTTTGTGTGCAAAAAATTCTTAATAATCCGAGTTATTGTAAGGGAATCCCTCTTCAGTTAAGGAATAGTGTGTGAAGGAGGTAGAGCACCCGGCATGTCTCCAACACTCATCACTGGCTTGGAAATGGGAATAAAAATGTTCAGAAACGTTGCCAACTGAGGCGTTTCTTAATACATATATTAGTTATGTATAACATAACCTATGAAAATGTTTAAAATTAAGGAATCATTTCAGAATGCGGATTTTGATAAGAATGTCTTCAAAAATTTGTATCTTATAATTTTTGGAGTCTTTCATTTTCTAAGAAAGTTCCCTAAAAATGGATTAAAATGCCCAAAAATTCAAATAATCCTCGAACTCAAAATAAATTCAGATTAAAATATTCGTTTGAATAGAAGAAATTAATTTAGAATAAGTTTTATCGCAGTAAAATTGACAGTAAGAAACACACACAAAACTACTCAAATGTCAACTGAATTTAACAGAGGTAAACATCATCATCATTCACACTATATAAAGACGAAAACATATCAGAGTAAATCCGCTTTTAAATCCGAGTATAATTGTTATTATACTCCCTCATTGTGTTATTCACCTATTTCTTTTTAACCTGCGTAGCAGGGCCATTGAACTACTTGTAAGATAATATTGGATAATTAGCACGTACGATTATGCTGGATGGTTGAAACTTTGTTTAATTTCCTTTCACGAATCTACCCTAGGGCTGTCGACTCAATCCACCGGTCAGCCTGGTTTTTCCACGACTGTAAAACTACGTGTGAATTCCTCCTGAACTCGAAAACTTTTTCGGTTAATTTGTTCCGTATCAGACTTTTATTAGAAACGGATTTTGTTTGCTGGCTGTTTCGAGACGACAGTTGGGAGAAAAAAATAATTGGAAAAGATCCTCCTTGGATCTTTTCTTTGTCCTAAACAAAATGCCCCAAGCATTTTCTTGATTAACGGGGAATGAACAACTAGATGCGGAAATTTCATTCATAAGAGGGTAATAAAGAAAACATTTGATTTATGTACCATTATTATACGATTGAATTTTCCTAAATTATCGTACAAAATTTACGTTGAATTCTTTTGAAAAGTGAGAAATGGTTAACTATCAATTTGAAGGCAAACAAATTTCTTCAAAACCAGATTCAAGTTTTCCAAACCCAGATGTTAGATTTTTCAAAGAGTTTTATTTTTATCAATTTCGGTAAATTTTTCCTCAGAAATTTGTGCTTTGAATTTGTAGGGTTCAGATGATAGTTGGTACATTATTTCTGAGAAGAACATCGTCTTAAACAAATTTTAGTATTGTACTCAGAAAGTGCTGCTCACAGAACTCAAGTTTTCTGTTGGAATGCTTAATTTTTTGGCGAGAGAACCAGATTTTCATCTCAATCCTTACGAAAATTCTATATCTATTTATTCTGATGTCTATTCGCGTAAAAACGGTTAAATCTTTCAATCTTTTTAGAATTAATGTGGTTAAAATTTCCAAGAAAATTGCACATTTTGGTGGAGTTTTTAGGGGGTTTTCCCGGTTCTGAAAGTTAAGGCCTTTAGGTGTGCTGGATTTGGTTTTGATAATCAATCCACTGATGAGTGGTCAATTTACAGTTCATTGTGGAAGATGGTACATCAATGTATAATAGAATCGTTGGCTTCGTCGCTGTCATTTCGGTCTTTAGTTGAAAAAGAATTCTTGACACTGTTCTCAGCTCAGTTTTCAATTCTAGTTGAAAACTCATGATATTTTCTGAATTTGATTTAGTATACGAATAGCTCGAGTTGACCACGGTCAGGATCTATTTTCCCTGGGTAGTACTCGACGTGTTGAACCACTTCTGCAAGTTTCGCGTCCACAACTGTCCTTTCTTTTCTACGGATTTTAACGTAAGAGAATGAACTAGATGGAAAATATTAAAGATTGACGTTATCAAAACAAATGGTGATCACATTGAGCACACCAGAAAAGATGTATAACCCTCCAATTTTCAGTTCTTAGGTCGGTGAGGAGAGGTTACAATTTACAGTTATTTTAAACCTATGTACACCGGTTGAAGCTTTTCTCCGAAACTTACTTACTCCTTCGACCTACAGCCCATGTAAGACCCTGGCCACCTCATTTCTCTAAACCTACTGGACCAAATGTAAATTTGTTTCAAAAATCATATATCGATCTGGAATGTGCTCATCATCTCGGCGATTTGATCAACGCTAAGGAATGCTATTTAAGGTTGGGAAAAAACCACCTCAGAAATTCTAATAATCGAATCCATTCAATTGATTATCGATTGAAAATAATCCCTTCAGAGACAATAATCGATTATTCCGATTAATGGATTCCAGATTTGTGCATTAATCATTTACTAAGTAATTAATAGCTGGTAGTCCAGGGACACGCCGAGGTTCACAATGCCATCCCCACGCGAAAGGGTAATGGCCCGTTCACATGGATGCGTCGGGTGCGGCTGGGGTGGTTCAGCGGCTGTGGCAATTGCAGCGGCTGGTGAGACAGACTGTTCACATGGACGGCTAGCGAGAATCGACTGCACCTGCGTTTTGTAACGTGATTGGTTATTCCAAATTCCCGCTCTCTTTCTTACTTGTTCAATGAGATTTTCATTGAACTCCATGGCAATAACGAAAATGAATGAAACTAACTGCACGAAAACTAGGAAAACTTAAAAAGAAAATGACGACACAAAACGAAACGAAAACTCGAAATGAAACCAAAAAAAATGACGGAACGAAACGAGAATGACGAGCATGTTGGCGGGAAGCCGGTTGCGCGGGGGCCCACTGCGCATACCAACAAGTGCGGCTGCTGCGTCAAATATCTAATTATTTTGATGTTGACAGTCCCCTCCAAAAGTCGACCTGCGTTTTCGCGCCCGTTCGGCTCAGCCAATCGGAGCGCCGTTCGTCGTAGCCGCAATCGCATCAGACGCAGCTGACGCATCCATGTGAACGGGCCTTAACTCCGTTGATTGAGTAGGGGTGCATGACTGGAGAGTGGGAGCGGTGGAAAGAGGTGACAGCGCACTTAGATGGGTTAAGAGCCAGGCCATTTCGCTCACACCATAGATAGAAGGCATCGAGGTTCTGCTGGAGTAGAAGGCAGTCTGAAGGGTCACTGATCGATAGAAAAAGCTTTAGGTCATCCGCGTAAATTAACCCAGTAAATGTTAAACCAGTTAACCAGGTTGAATGTCTTTTCTAAGTTAAACCACTTATCAAGGTTGAACTAAGTATTCAGTTTGAACCAGTTAACCAGTTTAACCACTTATTCAGGTTGAACTACTTATTCAGTTTGAACCAGTTAACCAGATCAATCCACTTCTTCAGGTTGAACTACTCATTCAGTATGAACAAGAACGCGCTGTCGCTCTGTCGAGATGGGGGGGATCGAGATCAGGAACGAGAATAGGCAGTGTAAAGCGGGCTTTAAGTTGCTTTATCGAAACCTTCAGATAACTACTCGACCTTGTCCGCTAACTGATCGCTTGAGCGGCTTCAAAAGGCTTTTTACAGCATCAGTTTCGATCCCACGTTGTAAATTGGATGATCTGCGGTATTTCAGAGAATATCGGCCCCCTTTTCATGTTGTTGGAGCCCCCTCCCCCTCCGACAGTCCTCCTCCTTTGAATACCAGTTGGCAAGGGAAAGTTTCCCTCCTCGAGTTTCCAAACTAATTCCAACTCCGACCGCGGAAATTTTGCTGTTGAGTCTAGAAGCGGGGAAAACTCGATTGACTATTACACATGTAAACAGAGACTAGGTTTCGATACATACATCTATGTACTTTCTCTTCACAAACAGCTCAGTTATTGTTGAATAGACGGCACAGAAGATGAATGACCTATATGTTAAATTCTTACTGACTGTAGAAAAGAGTTGAATGAGGACATTGAACAGAAATTCTCCTAATTTCTATTTGTTAGCCCCAACTGCTATTAATTTGAATATTCAAATATTATTTAGTTCAAAATGTGAAAAACTTTTTCTTTAAATCTTGATACAAACCGTTCTGTTACTGTGAACTTTTGATAGAAGCCGAAACAGTCTAACAGCTTGTTCTAAAACTTGATTGTGTGAATTTCGAAATATTTTAGTTGTCGGTAAAGCACTTTATCTATGTGTATATCTATCAATTAAGCAGCTAAACATTGAATAGGTTTGGATACTTGAATGTATGTACTTTCTCTTCATAAACAGGACGATTATTGTTGAACACACGAAAAGTGTCTAAAGGTACAAAATATCAAATTACGAACAAACAAATTTTACCGTGATAGCAGGATTCGTAACAATATTTGCATTTATATTTTATTTTAATAATCATCTTATCAAATATTGAACTAGAAAATATCTCCATTTAAGAACGATAAAAACATTAAAGGCATACTTGTCTACTTGTTTGCAATGCATGGATTTTGGGTATCTTCCTGTCCGATTTTTAGGACGTCTCTCTGGAGCAAGGCTTTGTCAGTACAGGAACGCCTATTAGAATTATCCAAGGGAATGTGATTTTGACCAAACTTGGGAAAAAAATGCAAATCTACGCTCGTTGTGCAATAATTGCAAGCGATTTTCATGGTTCTTGATGCTTCTGATCCCAAATTTAGTGTTGTCGTGTTACAAACCTCGAAAATGTATGTTTAACTGACAGGGGGAGGAGTGGAGGGCGTGATAAACAATCCCTTAAAACGATTCTACTCGATTTCAACCCCTGACTTATGCTACATGCTTTTGTTGAACAAACGTTATAGAAAAGTAGAAGTGGAAGCACCTGTAATACGACCAAAATATAGTCGTATTATAATGCTGTATTATTTATAGAAGCTGGTAACTTGAGTTTCCTGTCTATTATGTGGTGCTAAGTTTAAAGCTTGGTTAACCATCCATATTAATCTTGGAATTATTCCGGTACTAACCGGTAACTAAATTGCTCTACGTGCAATATATGTGCAAATAGATTGTTTGCAAATTAATTGAAATGGGATGGCTGGCTATTATTCCATTGTAGTGGTTTTGCAAAAAACGGAGTGATTCGCTTTGCATGAGCTGGGAGAAAATGTTAATGTTCTGAAGGAGAATGTTGAGTTGATATACATATAACCTCTTCATTTTGCAATTTTCTCATTTGGGAAAATTTATTTCTTCTTGATGTGGAGGTCCTTTTTAAAAATGGGTTATCCATTTGAGATCATTGAAACCTAAACTCTGATAAATCTAATATATAACATTTCCGTGTCACAATGTTAGTCACCGTACTCTTCCGAAACGGTTTTACCAATTTTTACCAAATTTTATATGCGTTTTCAGTAGGTCTGAGAATCGCTCAACATCTGTTTTTCATACCTAAGTGATAAGGGTTAAGGGGGGGGGGTCGTTAAATTTTTGGACGATTTTTTTCTTTTTTATAATGTGGCATTAAAAAATACATACAACCCTAAATTTTTACTTTTTTATCACCAACCCCTATGTTTTTATAGCAATTTTAGTAATTTAATCATTATCATCCCGCTCCATAAGTGATCAATTATAGTGTTTTCACCTGTACTTCGATTAAAATTTCCCTTAGCTTATAGCAAACCTAAATTTTTCAAATGAAAATGAATATTTGTTTTTATTATTGAAGTTTAATCCCAATATATGCTCAGTGTTACCAATTTTAGATTCTTAAAATTTGCCGCGCCTTTACTGGTGAGTGAGATGCCACACTATACCGGTGTCACTTCCGAATGAGCAGCACGGAGTAGGGATGATACTGAACCCGGTCTCCTCTTTCACTCACACAATAAGACTTCTCTCACTCCCTACACAGTTTTCGGCTGTTACAGTAGTTATTGTTTATGTATCAAGTGCAGTAGTAACGTTTACATTTATCGTATTGCTATCTCACTGTAACTCTCATATTAATTTATAATAATACAATTATTAATTTCAAGTGTATTTGGCACGATTAGTTCTCTTAATCAAGTTTTAGTTAAACAAGTGATTTACATAACGTTGAAAGTACTCACACTGATCACGAGCTCCTACCAAAAACGGCTTTTATGTTGTAAGTATATTTTTTTATAGAAGGCTTGATATAATTATGAAACGAATTCAGTTTCCGATTAGATTGGCATTTGCAATGACAATCAACAAATCTCAAGGCCAAACGATGTCTATTGTGGCTTAGATTAGAGTACACCATGTTTTTCACACTTGCAATTGTGTAGCATGCTCTCGAGTGGGTTAAACCATCCAGTTTGTTTGTGCTCGCTAAAGATGGGCTAACAAAAAATATTGGTCACGCTATTAAATTGAAAGATTGATGTTTTTTCTTAGTCTCCTGTTTCACTGATACAATAAGACTTCTCTCAAGAGTAGTAGTAACGTTTACAGCTATTGCTATCTCAGTGTAACTCTCATATTAACTTTTATTTATTACTATTTTATTCAGAATAATAAAATTATTAATTTTAAGTGTATTTGGCATGATACCTATACCTCACACTTATAGTAAGGCAAAACAGCGTTTGCCAGGTCAGCTAGTTTGAGGTAATTGTAAAGATGTGAAAAGATCATATTTGAGGTTATCCATCTGAGCCTTGAACGAAGTTTTAAAAAAATGTTAAAAAAGCTTTTCTCCGAAACTATTGAACTAAAGTTAATGAAACTTAGGTCAATAATCACATTTGGGGTCCAGTTGGGCACCGATCTCAGTTAATCCCAAAGAGTGAAGGCAAGAGGCCGAAATGTCAAAAATCCGAATACCGAAAACTTTCGAAATATCACTAATGTTCTCTCTCTCTTTGACAGAAAAAAGGGCGTAAACGCGAATACATATTTTTTGTAAAAATCCCCTAGTATCAAGTGAGGATAAATTGCAGTGGCTTGGTACGACTGTGCGGAATGAATTGTTGCGGACAGTGAAGCGTAGTTAGGTATTTTATCCAATCTCATTAGTTTCGGTTCATTCAGTTGTTCTGTTCGTGGATTTTTGCGTCTTGTCCATTTGCAGTGGACTGTAGCAGGTATTTTGATATCGGCTTTTTTACCAGTACAGGTTACTGTTCACGGAGCTATATTTGCGAAGTACTTTCGCGTTGGGGACATCTAGAAATCAATTACGAGGTACTAGGACTCAGTGATAAACTGCTTTTCTTATGATTTTCTGTCTTACCATTTGTTATTTATTTATTTCATTTTTACAGGTTACATTGTTTTTTTTTTAACAAAGGTACTCCATAAAATAAGGTAATATCCACATACCTCATGATTGTAAGAAGATTTAGATACGAGGTCGGATATAGGCAATGGATACAGCCCTGAATCCCCTCCCAATCGTGGCAATTTCTTTTCTTGACCCTTTGTGTATATCACCTACTGCAGTAAAACTGCCCACCTACTGCACAAGAGTTGGAGGAATATTTCCTGCTAGGTGTTTCTCTCTCTCCCTCTTTTTTTCTTGAGATAGTGAAGAAAAAACTGGCATCAGGCAATCACCGGCTGAAAAGAGAGGAAGAATCAGAGAAGGATACGTATTGGAAAGAAAATGAGTCAACTCATTACGGTCGGGGAAGGCAGCTCACTAATAAGTTATGACTGAATAAACATGCGAGACTCCTCGCCAGGAACAGGTCATGGACGAAAGACGCCTGTTGGTAACATTTCTCTTCTTCTCTCTCCACTTCGAGCTACCTTCTTTCCTCCCTCCCCACTTATTCCACTTCACCTTCTGGGATATGCAAACAAAGCCGCCTGACGTCCGACAAAAGACGTGCTCTACTGTTTTGATGAGGGTGAACGAACGGGAGGTCGCTTTTTGGGAGTTCATCCGCGAAGGCAACGCTTCCCTGCCGAGATTGACAACGATTCAACGTTCAACAAGGAAGGATGACTCAAGCCTGATTTTGACCGGTGCCGTTACACTGTTGCTAGTAGCATAGGTGTGTCCTTCTATAAATGACTGAATTAAAATGAACTTTATTCCTAAGAAAACATCAATATCGCATCGAGAATTTGTATGTACAATGGAATGTACTCCTCAACCATAGCCCTGTACGGTTAGGGGGAACTGGTGGAGAATCACAAAGTGATCATTACAAGGAATTCAGGTCCCAGTACAAACATAAATCTTGATGAAAGTGATCAATAGTAGAAGAAACAATAATAATAAAATGAAGAATATGTGCTTACTCAGCCATCATAGTTAGTTCCGAATAATGAATTTGATATGAAGATATTGATTTCTCGATTTACTTATTTATATTTACGTAAAGACACACTATTTAATCACTCTGTTTTTTTAAATTTTATTTGGTCATTCATATTTATTCATTGGAAGAAAATTCACGGAGTATTAAATATCTAGTTACAAAATTAACTACATTAATGATTTTCTGTTCATTTCTTTTCGGATTTATACATTGAAAGAAAATTCCCGGGGTATTATATATCTAGTTACAAAATTAAATACATTCATGATTTTCTGCTTATCTCCTTGAAAATCAAGTAAGCTTGATAAACAATCCTATTCTAATATTAAATTTTCACCCTGAATGTAAAGAGACGACATAATGTCGACAGGGCCCCAAAATAGGTCATCGTAAGAGAAAATGGTATAGGGTCTCAAGTTCATTTAAATTAAAAATATTGTAGCGGTTTTCACTATTCAGCTTAGGAGTTGCTCTTGTAATAAAAAGTCACAAATCTTTTGGAAGACAGCCTCAATTGGCACAGTACCTACCCGTTCGCTTTACATGAATAAATGATAATGCCTCAAACTGCTCAAAAACGTGCCAAAAACGATTTTTCGAGGTTTTTGATTGACTCAGGCATGTGGGGTGTCATTTGCAAGCAATTTTGGTCGCCGATTCCATTAAGATGGGTTCCAGATCAGTCCGAGATCATCTGCCTTGAAAAATTTCACTTCAAAGGTGAAAACGTCGAAAGAGATGGCCATGAAATTCAAGTTTTTAAACCCCGATTGTTTAATTTCTCGTTTTCTTGGCAGTGAAGAAAATTTTTGGAGTGTGTGGGGCAGTGGCCCTTCGCAGACTTCATTTTTGCCCTCCACCCAAGTTATTTGTGCATCACCGATAGAACGTAATGAAACAGTTTCGTAATTTCAATATACTACAATCGCAATTGTCATTTATCATCATCACATTTTAGTATTTTGATCACAATGTTACATTACGAAAGAACAAGAAATGACAGGGAAATACATTTCTTACGTTGGCAGCAGCTAGCAGGCATAACATCGCGGCCGTGCTCGGTCGGCTGTCTACAACAAAAGCCCGCATCTGTATTATTTGAGAATGGGTTTTGAAACATTGTTAACAACTTCCTCTTCCCCTATAATCAATTATTTCACACTCAACATTGTTTTTCTTTGGTTTACCCATTACATAATTAATGCCAACATAAGTGGATGCAACTAGAAGTTTGAAACTAAAACACCTCATTGTTCATTCAGTATTGAAATGTATGTCATAGGTCTAGAAAATGATAATTAAACATTTATATAAACATTATAATGACAGTTAAACTATTACCGGTGCGCTTTTTTAATTTATAGAGTTTTTATTTTTGCCGTCTACGATGAAAACGTGGTAAACGCTATAAGTTACTGTTTAGGATTGAATAAGGACAAATCCAACAAAGGAATATTAAAAGACCCAAAATCAACGCTCATTACCCTATTATATAGGTAATATTCCAATTGTTTTGTTATTAGATATACGCAGTGTACGAAAGTACAAAGTACGGTTGCCTAAATAACATTAATCACGATTTTAAACAATAAAATTCGCCATGATGATGCACTTCACGCAGGGTGTTTTTAATCTCAAGATCGCCGGTTCCCCTTCGCCTTTTCCCGCATTTTCCCTCCTCTCACCACTTCTATAGTAAATTCTTGTGAAATAATTTGCAGCGTTTTCGTCTCATGTTTGGGTTGTTCCTCAACCTTCTGAACCGATTCTAATAGGCGCCCTTGCGTCAGAGGGGCGTCCTAAAAATGAAAAGCCGAGTTTTGACTGAATCTGAAAGACCGTCAATTTTACGATCTAGAAACTCCATTCGGTGCCAACATTGTCCGAAATTATTGAAGAAATAAGGCGTGGTTGTGGGAAGGTAGGTTTCCCTTCAAAAGTGGCTCGTAGGGGAACTTGGGGATGTTCCTCAACCCCTAGTGCCCCTAGTGTTTCCGAGATCTCATGAACTTCTCTCGTCGGGTATCTGCGGGGCCTTTACCCTACCAATGAAAACTTGTTAGTCATTCGCAATTAAATCTTGTATCTCCTCCCCCCCCCCCCCCGCTCCTCAGCCTTCCCCATCTTCCATCCCACCGCCATCAAAGATCGATCTGTCTTTCATAAAGGGCAAACCCCGCCATCCCCTTCTCCCTGTTACTTCCACAAACAGTTCCAGGGAACAGGTCACGTTCCCTCTCTCCTCTTCTCTCTCTACGTTCCCGGAAACTCCCGATCTCTCCCGAGACTCCACGAACCACTCCCCCCCCGTTTTTCAGCCCTTCCATGCTCCAACCATCACTTCATGCCTTCTAACCAACCTTCGCGTATTAGTTCTTCGCCCTGCCTCCGGCAAATATAAATATACTTATATGTTATTTATTTCTCAGATCAATGTTGTGAAAAGTGGTTACAGCATTAAAGCTCCTGATTATTGTTTTTTTTTTTTTTTTTTGTTAATTTTTGTTCGGTTATTTTGAAACTCAAAATGCCGTGTTCCTAGTGCTCATTCTCTCGGCTCAAGGATACTCTAACCAGTGGTGAGTACCTCTATGAGACCGATTGAGTCTAGAACGTTATGATTATGTATTAATTCAACTGATAAACGATAAAGATGACGGGATTCTTATAATGCTGTACCTGAATGAAATTAAGAACGCGAGAAGATGCAAGTACCTGTGACGTGGGAGGTCTTTATACATTGTCAACTACTCACAACGATTCTTTTAGCACTGTATTCCTTATTGGAGATGTAACCTTGATACTTCGTATGACCTTCAAACTTTTTTTTTTATAATGTGTGGGTGGGGGTATGATAATGGTAGAGGGGCGGTAGCGGTTGTGCGGTGGGGAAGGGGGTCTGTTTATCGATCGTTTCCATCGGGGCTTCGGTAGCAACCCACCCCCCTGATCGCGGGGGATATTCCAATTACGGCGTTTGATGTTAATTTGATTTAAATCGTCATTCACCTCTATACGCAACGACCGTTTGATCGCGTAGACAGTACAATGGACGGAGACTTGTCAAATTGACGCTCCACTTGCACAATGAAAGCTTCTTATAGAAATCACGTCCCAGACCTTTGCGCAGGGCAAAATGAGCCATTTGGGTGGATAGAATGAAAGAGATTAGTAAAATTTTTGTTTCAACTCACACGTTTACCTTATTGGTCACGAAGTCCAGGAATTGTTTTGATAAGAAAAACCTCAAATTGCAAAACTCTTTCAAATACAGTTTTGCATATACTCTTTCAATACTCTGTCAATATACCAACGTATGAAGTAGCAGCAAGATTTTCCCAAATAGTTGTTACCTTCAAGATACTGATTTAAAATTAGCTTTCATGCACAGAAAGTTGGTTGTTGTTCTTCAAGGAACCCATTTGCAAGCGATTATATCCTGTCTACCGAATATATTTGTTTGCATTGATTTTCAACTACTAGCTACACTCTCCTCTCAGGTACTTCCTATTTGGTCAGATAGTGGGCACTATGAAGGTCACTTTTCTGTAGAGAACGCCACAGGATGTGATATCTCTTGATTTTTCAATCAAAACAAATGCTTTTTGTAGATAGTAACCAAGTACAGTTAAGTTTCTTTGGTCTTCGGATTTTCTTCCGTAAACTTTACCGTCTGGACTACAAACGGGACTGCAAACTAATTTCAAGCTTTGGAGTGGTGGATCATGTTACAAACAAATAATTAGTTAGTCTGTCTCTTAATTGAATACGCACGAAATAAATTTTTGACTTTCAAGGAGTATCTTATCTATTCTTAGAATGTTTCATGATGGTTCTCTCTCGTGCCACTAAACTAGTTGGACGTAGAAGAAAAACAAACAGCTGCATACAGCTTTTGTGAACAATTTTGGACGTTATTAAGGCTGGTTGCTTTTACTGCCTCGAGACTGGCTCCAATTGATTCAGCTCCTCAAAAAACATAAATATTATAAGACATATTTGCCTGGTGAGAACAAAGTAGCTACAAGGGTCAACTCTTGGAAACACAATGACATTGCAATTAAATCAGCTGATTGCCTCAGTTTCTTGGCTATTTTCAGTATTTTCAGCGTCGATCACATCAACATCTGTGTTCAAGTAACGTAGAGCGAACGAATGAACGTGAAGCATCAGACATTCAGTACCAAACATAAAATGCTGCAAATTATCATACAGAGGTATTAGGGTAAAAGCACCAATTGTTGACACTATAAGAGAGACAAATCATTCAATTCCGTGTTCTACAAAACTGTTGAAGAAAATAAAACTTTTAGGTAGTTATTATGAATTGTGAGTTCCTATTGAACAGTTTGCACGTATTGGACTTACCAAAATAGTTTTTTTTTCATTATCACAAACAATTTTTTCAAACATGCCTTTTTGCACCCAATGTTGACACATTTTTGCGAGAAAATTCCAAATGTTGACATTATCAGTTCCTAAAGTTGACACCAATTTGAATATTGACCCTTCGCTGTTCTGAAGTTGTTACTCAAGGCCTATAAGTGAACAAAAGATATTCAAAACGTGTTAAAATATATTTCAAGGTTTTTGACATTTCAGCAAAGAATACATAGTTACATTTTTAGCCTAATATTAGGTAGACCTGGTAGGTGTGGGTATAACAACTAACAGGTTCTGTGCCCACAACAATAACTGAACTCAGTATGATGGCCTTTCAGTCTGCAAAGAAGCTCCAGTCCCTGGGGAGAAACGTCAGAGGAATATTTAAAAAAAATATAAAACTGGACTGAAAGGCCATCATACTGTGTTCAATCATATGAACCATTACAACAAATCAAGAAAGTGCACAACAATAACTACCTACCTAATGTATTGATACAAATTTTATCAATCATTAATTAGTTATTTATCAGTTATTTAATAACGGTTTCTATTTAAGAGAAAAAAATGATGTCAACTTTAGGAACTGAATGTCAACATTTGGATCAGACGATGTCAACTTAAGGTTCCACTCCCTTGAATTAAGAAATTCAAACGTCTTGATACACTACGAAATTATTCACATCCAAATATCACCTTAGCAACCAAATCAACGATTTCCCCAAATGTTCACTATTTCGTGAGACCTAATGATGACACCATACATAACCGTGGTTTTCCATTGAAATTTAGGGTATTAATGCATTACGCTTCTTCCTTATGTTATTCATATAGCAAAAGATGTGAAATGGTAATTTTTACTCGCAATATTTCACTTAAAAAGTATAAATTTGTCGACTTAACTCACTACGATGTTGGACTATGTTGCCGTCGCTGGAGTATCTGCTTCAGCTGTCATCGGCTTCAATGTCACCCAGATGGTTTATATACTATATTATAATCAGTGGAGGCGGCCGACCTCAATAACTACTTTCTTATCAGCAGAATGACGCCGATTTTTTGTACCTACAGCGGCACAATACCTTATTTTTACATTTTGAAATTGAAGTGTCAACATTTGGCTTAGTGTCAACAATTGGTGCTTTCACCCTATGTATTAGATAGCTCTTCCACGTGAATCACTTTTCTATATATATAATAGATTATCTGTGGTACATTATCTAAACTCCACACCTCGCTCCTTCATACCTTGTTATTGTATTGAAGATGAAAATATTTGAGCGGACACCATCCATGCGGTCTCGCTCAGACCTCCTGTTGAACGGCGCTGCGGTCCGACTCTCTAGCATGACCGCCTACCGGATGACCAATTTTCATCACCCGAAGATGCGGTTTTTCCAAATGGTGAGCGAACAGATCGTCGCACAGACACCCCAGTCGTCTCATTCGATTAAAGGAACTAATTTCTGTCTTAATTCAATTTTAAAAAATTACCCTTTTAATTCAAAAGTGTTTGAGATTTCGGCTTTTTGATAGATTAGTCCTTAAATATTATCCGTTAGGGTGGATTGCTCGAGATGCTCGATGATATATTTTTGAGCTAAATTTTGAATAACTTTGGTTCAATAGTTTCGGAAAAAAACTTCGGGAGGCGAATGGATTTTTTATTTTTGAAATCTATCAACGTAAATCTACAAATCTGTTGATTGGGTTGGTTAAAAATAATTCTTTAAAGGCTCATAATTAAAAATAAACCTAAAAGTTCTCCCTGAATTCATAATTTCCATCAAACCATACAAAAAAATTATTCACATTTCAATGATCAACGGTCGATTCATATTACACACACGAGATCGCTTTTACAATCTATAACTTTATTTCTGTCCTTTCGTCCAACTTCCAACTTAATGAGTCGCATTCGAAAGTCCATTAAATAAAAAAATTCTCTCCACCTTTTGAAAACGTTACCAGGTAAAATACATCTTCTGAGCATCTTACACTTTTTCTCCCTTCTCTTCCGTTCCTTCTGTAACTTCTCTCCTTTTTACAGCTTCTTGCTACAAGTTTTCCACTAAAGTAGTCACTTCCAAACTCTTGTGAAGCCACATCGCTTGTTGCCAAAGTAAGAAAAAATTATTCCTTTAATTTTCCTGCTAGAGTTCCTTACTTTTCTCACCGATCCGTCTCATTTTTTTCTTCTCCCCTTGTTTTTCTTGCAAAGTTTTTCTTCTTTTTTCTATTCTTTTCCTTATTCCAACGATATTTCTCTTGATGCGGCTCATTCTTGTCACTGCTCTGAAATCTCCCATCTCTCCCCCACTCCTGTACCCCTCGCGTCTCCTCTGATTCCGTTCGGGTTCTTTCATCCGAAAGAATGAGTTATTACACAAGAGAAATATGGGGCTCTAGAAATCCTTTCGAAGTTTTTTTTTCTCGGCGAAATAAAAGGTGGATTCAATTTGTTAGTCCAAGAATGCAGTAGTTTTTTGTTTATTATTTCCAGTTAAAAGTCTTTGTAATCTTACAAAAAAAAAAAAATGTGTGTGCCCCCCCCCCCCCCCCAACCATTACCCTCAAATTTGTTGATTTTAATTTTACGGCCCGTATAAGGCCTTCAGCATGCTTTACACTACCAGTCTCCGACTGCCCGTTCCCTGTCATGATCTTGATCTCTCCCTCCCTCACCGCAGATCGTCGCATTCACAGACCCCCGACCCCCTGACCAGTTTGATTCTAATCTTCCCTTGTTCTTCATTGAAGCTTCAACCGTGTCATCGTTTTTAACAAAGCAGCAATCCGGGGGTGGCGCGTTAGTTGTTTTGCAGGAGTGAACGGAAGAGAAGGAGGATATGGATGAAGAACCACTCAAGCCTTGTTCCTTATTGGATACAGAAGATAACAGGAATTGCTTGACACCTGAGGTTTTCTCAAACTTGCTAAATTTGTTGAGGCCTCATATTGAGCAGAAAAAAACACGATTATGCGTGGAGCTGTGGGTACTGAGGAATCCTTGATTGTCACGATTGGATCGGGGAGGTCCATCCCCCGTTCTTTTGGAGTCCTATTAGAGTCTACTAGAGGCCATGAAATGTGCAGCAAATGTATTAGTACATCCTTAAAATATTCATTATGGAACAGCCAGAGCCCATAACCTACGAAATGATTGAATTCATTACCTACATTCCGCAGTTCAACTTCACTGCTCCGGATGGTTAGGAACGAGATGATAAATGTTCGGTGGGGCAAATAAAACGTACAACATATATACAACGTCAACGTGGGTTAAGAATGGTGAAACAGGAGTTTCAAGGTATCCGCGTAGCGAAGCGAGAGAAGTACCTACTCCCTCACCTCGCAAAGATTTATGAATAATGCATCAATTAAATATTGCAAGCTACGAGCGCGGCGCTGGCCGACGTCCCCTATTCAAAAGGCAACTACCTCTCCCATTCCTTTCCTGTGCATTATTGATAACCCCTCCCGCCCGTTACCCATTTTGTTGCTTGGCCCATAGAATGTGTAACGGGCTTTCGAGGAAAAGCCGAATTCAACTTCAGCCGGCGGTAGGCGATACACGTTGAGGAAAAACACGGTAGTGGCATGGACTGGAATGGAATGTCCATGTTTCTTAATGAATCAGAAATGAAGGTTCGTGATTTCTTCCGCAATTACCAAGCATAGTTCTCTTTGAGTATCCGGTTTTGCTTAAGGTTTTATTCATCATTATATAAGGTATCCCTAAAAACTAGAATAATCCTTGCAAATTTATATACAAAATAACACTAAACCAAAAATTTCCGTGAGTCCGCAATTTTTTTCTTCATTTATTCAAGAACTAATCTGAAGTGTCACGTTGTATCAAAAAATGTGTCGAAGTCAAGCATTTAGTACATCATATAAAACTCAATTGATTGCTCTTTCCAAAGAATTGCTGGAAACCCCCAGCACGATCCATGATCTTGAAATTGAAGGTTAGTGATTGAGAAATTTTCATTGATGTACACGGCTGACTCGAAATCGACAGGTTGCTTACATACTGAAAAAGGTATACTCTATAACTCTGAAAATGAATTTGGCGAAATCATTTCTCTTATTGTGAAATTTTTTCCCGAAATATATCCACCAAAGAGTTCGGTGTACGGCAAGTTTGCTATAATTTAATAGCTAGTCATCAAATTTGACAAAGGCCGTTATAATCATTCATTTGAATTTTCTGAAAAATGAAATAGGAAACGGTTTTTTGAAAAACGTTATAGGGTTTTTGTTCGGAAAATTATTCAAAATTCTAATTCTTATAGTCATGTTTAAGCTTTTGTGTCGCGAAGGGCTTTGTTACGGTAGAATACCTGAGGCCATGTTTCCCTTTGGGCGTTCTGGAAGGCTTCAAGCCTTGAACATAAACGCCCGATCGAACAGTTTCTTTGGGTACTTCGCTCCGTATTTGGAACTCCCTTCCCTGACCTTTCCCACTTCCTCTTGCTGGCTGAACAGCATTTCAGAGCTTAATTCATTCTGTTTCTCAATTATTAAACCCACCGCACTATTTTAATTTCATTGCTCATCTCTTACGTAACTTTTCTGTTCTTCATTTCATTCAAAGTTTCATTTTGGTTTATTATTCAATAATAAACCATTGTAATCGCTCTGGAAAAAAAATTCTAACCCCCCCTGAAAATTTCATGGTTTGCGTTTCAAAGGGTGTAGAATCCGAATCTGCAATAACAATTTTTCCGTCCGTCCGCCGTACGCACGATATCTCCGAAACGGCTGGAGTAAAAGATCTGAAATTTTCAGGAAAAATCCATCTTGGTCCGACGACGCCCCAATTCTTGAGCCAGCTCTCTCACTCAATTTAAAGTGCACTTTAAGGGCTGTCAAAGTTTTGTAAAATCCCTAAAAACCTCAAAACAAGTCGAAGCGGCCTAAATTTGTACTCTTTTTGAAGAACATACCATGAGGAATTTGGATTCTACACCCTTTGAAACGTATACCATGAAATTTTAGGGGGGAGTTAAGATTTTTTTTTTCAAGAGCGATTACAATGATTTATCATTGAAAAATAAACCAAAATTACAAATAAGCCTCAATGGCTTTTAAGCGCGTAAAGAAATAAAATAACTAGAAAAATAAACTTCTCAACAAATATTGCAATTGAATTTTAATCAACAAAATTAAAACGTTGCTAGTTCTTTCAATTGGCTTGCGTTCATGATTTGAATTTCTAATAAGCTTTTGAGTGTGCGTGTTTCAGAGGATAGAGGGATTATTGAATTTCAGGAAATATGCATGGAGCACGTAAATCTATTCTCAACCAAAATACCTATTTGGATTGATCAGTTGATCATATTTGTGTGCCTCCTGAAATTCAATAATCGCACTATCACCTGTGAAACATGCACACTGCAAATTCTTTCAGTGGGGTTTATTATTCAATTTTATTCATTTGAGTTGCATTCATGATTTTGAATTTCTAGTAAGCTTTGGAGTGTGCGTGTTTTACAGGTGATAGAGTGATTATTGAATTTCAGGTGATATGCATAGACCACGTAAATCGGTTCTCAACCAAAACACCTATTTTGATTGATCAGTTGATGATATTTGTAGCCTCCTCTACATCAGTCTATCTTTGGCTACATCGTTTAAATCTGCATTTGGGGAATTTTTAACACAATGCGAGTGCGAAAGGACTTGATAAATTATAGATGTTTTTATTGTGGTGGGGGGGTAGTTTATTATTCAATTGGCTTGCGTTCATGATTTGAATTTCTACTAAGCTTTGGAGTGTGCGTGTTTCACAGGTGATAGTGCGATTATTGAATTTCTGGAGGCACACAAATATGATCAACTGATCAATCCAAATATGTATTTTGGTTGAGAACAGATTTACGTGGTCCTTGCATATCTCCTGAAATTCAATAATCGCTCTATCCTGTGAAACATGCACACTCAAAAGCTCATTCGAAATTCAAATCATGAACGCAAGCCAATTGAATAATAAACTTGAAGAAAGAATTTGCAGCGTTTTTAATTTTGTTGAATAAAATTCAATTGCAAGTTCAATTCAAGAGAAGTTTATTTTTCTTGTTATTTTTTTCTTTACGCGCTTAAAAGCCTATTTGTGATTTTTAACCCCCCCTGAAAATTGCGTGGTTTACGTTTCAAAGGGTATTGAATCCAAATCTGCAATCAAAATTTTTTCGTCCGTCCGCCGTACGCAAGATTTCTCCCAAACGGCTGAAGCAAAAAATCTGAAATTTTCAGGAAAAATCAATATTGGTCCGACAACGACCCAATTCTTTAGCCAGCACTCTCACTTAATTTAAAGTGCCCTTTAAAGATTGCCTAAGTTTTGCAAAATCCCTGAAAACCTCCAAAAAAGTCAATCCGTCCTAAATTTGGACTTTTTTGAAGAACTTTCCATGAGGAATCGAATGAGCCCTTCCCCAGGTCCGTAGCTCAAACCATTCCCGATGTATGGCCCGATTTATGGTGCCAACATTTGCGTTTTTTGGTTTATCATTGTTTTTGTTTTGATTGCTGTAATCTAGTGATGTGGTGAACGTGGAGTGAACTCCTAAAAGGGTTTATAGCCGATACACGGGTTAAAGTATTCTGATAACCATAAGAAAAAACGCTGCAAAATCTTTCATTGGGGTGTCTCATTCAATTGGCTTGCGTTCATGATTTGAATTTCTACTAAGCTTTGGAGTGTGCGTGTTTCATAGGTGATTGAGCGATTATTGAATTTCATAATGCACAAAAATATGATCAACTGATCAATCCAAATAGTTTTTTTTTGTTGAGAACAGATTTACGTGCTCTATGCATAACTTTTGTGTTATTCATTTTATGAGTTTCATTTTAATTTGGTTGATTAAAATTCAATTGTAATATTTGTTGAGAAGTCCATTTTTCTAGTTAGTTTATTTCTTTAGGCGCTTAAAATCCATTGAGGGTTATTTGTAATTTTCAAGTTTTTAAGTTTAAAAAAATCTTAGTATACTCGAAATGTGGAGCAGAATGCCGCCAACCACTTGCTTCTCTCTCAGTTCATTGTTGAGATATGATTTTCTTGAAAGAATCAGGTTTTTGTGATGTTCATGATTTCTCTATTAGTTTTTAAGTTCACTTACATCTTCCAGATTTTTTAATTCCCTGCCTCTGGAGATATAGCAGACGCTTTGGGGAGTCTGGGATATCCTCTGAGTGCTGCGGGTATAAATCGTCTCAATTCTTGGATGGGGCAACAATACCATTTCATTACCTCCTGTGAGGTGGGCAAATGAGGAGCGATTTTCGGTCTCAGCTCCTGGACTAATGGACTACCGGGTATGAACTGTCCTGATTGTTTGATCACATAATAATTCCCACCTCGGAACGATGATGCTTCCTCGCACTTTGAGGCGTCACTTTCGGAAATATATGTTATCAGCATCGGGGGGTTCTCCACATCTCCCACGAACTTGCTCGGTATTTCCTCTTTCATCACGCGTTTCGGTGCCTAACCCCCCACCACCGCCATAGTTGAAGGAACTAAAGATCGGTTTGAGGTCGTCTCCTAAGTTGTTATTCCTGGTCCCCCCCCCCTCCCCTGCTTCGAAAACTACCGAGTTTTATCTGATTTTGCAGCTTGGGAGGGCGGGCGGTATCTTTTTCGTGAGATAAGACGCACGAACTCTGCAGCTTTTCCCCTCCTCACAACTCCCACACCTCACGACGCCCTTAATTCTCATTCTCCTCCGTCCTTACTTTTTTTGTCTCGTTGTTTCTTTTTTTCTTAAACCCAAACATGTTTTTCTCTCAGTGGTTCGAATCCGGCCGGGTCAGGCATGTTCCACCAAGTGTTTAGTTGTAAATTCTGACAGGAACGCGCTTAGGATCGCAACTCCCTCTCTAATACTTCGGCAGCGATTCATGTTGTTGTCCTTCGATAAGTACAGTTTGATACAATGAGCATTGTCCGTTTCAGGTTTGAGAAACCGTTTGTTAATGGATTTGTGAAACACTATATCGCACTAACCCGAAATGCGACAATCGGATGTCCCTTTCTCATTTTGGATTTTGGTTGATGGTGAAGAGGCATCTAAGATTAAAAAGGAAGTGATGGGATATAGTGGCTATCCTTCAAAAGCGATTGGTTTGCAGGATCCAGAGGACACCTAGAGGCTAAAAAGCTTCCGGTATAGAAGGAGTGAGTAGTTTCAAAAATGGAAAGAGGGAACAATTCATATGCATCACACAGATCTCCGTCACCATGGGATCGGTTCATTCCGCGGATAGTCTGCGTTTGGCATGATATTGGAAGATAACTGGTAGCCTTTGCAATCATAGAGCAAACATTTCTTGTAACCCCCTCGAATTTTGACATTTTTCTTAGTTTTGGCATTTCAACATATATAAAATCCAAACCTGCGATGTCCGTCCGCCGTCAAGTTTGTGGTTCTTTCTCACATTGGGTCCACTTGTGGTTTAGTTGATCCTAACGTCTGGCCGGTTCTATCACCCACATAGATATAGCGTTAGCAAACTGAATTAAACCTTTGGCAAACTGAATTAAACTTTTAGCAAACTGAATTAAACTTTTTGCAATTAGAATTAATCCTCTCGCAATTAGGATTAACCGTTTCGCAATAGGAATTAAACTTTTAGCAATTAGAATTAACCCTTTCGCAATAAGAATTAAACTTTTCTCAAATGGAATAAAAACCTTAAGTAAATACAAGTGAACCTTTCATTAAATTAATTCTCTGCACTAAACATGACCAGAGGAGATGCAGTCGAGTCCCCAAAACAATACCTTGTAACTTGTAATAGGCTGCAAAACCACCCTATTAAACAGTTTTTTTCGGTTTCCTCCGCAATATCTCCCTTTTTCTTTGTGAAAGTCAACGTTTTCACGAAGGCGGGATGGCCGAATTAGTAGTGATAGTGACTCACCTCTTTTTATTAGGAACATGGCATGTTTCTGTTTGTGGGGCATGTTTCTCTATCTATTTTTCATGAATTACTGTTTTTACCTTTCACTTCTTTGGAAAAATGTCTTTCTTTTGTTCTACTTTTCTTGTGTCTGGAAATAATTTTTATATAATTTCTTGTGATTGGGCCTTAGCCCGTGTATATGCAATAACACAAAATAAATAAATAAAACACAACTCCAAGAAGGCGCGGAAGGTTTAATTGTAATTGTGAAAGGTTTAATTCAGTTGGCAAAAGGTTTAATTCTAATCACGAAAAGTTTAATTCAGTTTGCGAAAGGTTCAATTCTAATTGCGAAAAGTTTAATTCAGTGTGCAAAAGGTTTAATTCCAATTGCAAAAAGTTTAATTCAGTTTGCGAAAAGTTTAATTCAGTTTGCTAATGCTATAGATGGTATAATCCAAAAACGCGCTTTTTCGAGTTTTTAGCTTTTTCGTCAAGTGAGCTGTAGTAATTTTGGGTTGTTTTTCTAGGTTTTCGCTGACATAGTCCAGTTATGTGTAGTAATTTTGGATGCAAAATCGATCGGGATAGGTTTCAGATCCGTAGAAGTACACCCGAAGTAAGTTGCAATATCTGAACATTGAAGTGACCCCCAAAACCAACACCAAACAACCCCGACGCGAACACCTTCCTCCGTTTTGGTAGTGTACCGTAAGCTCCGTTCAATTCATTCAATTGTTCCGTGATTCTGGGATACGCAATACAGGAACAATACACTTTTTTGTAAAAATTCTAGTTTCTATACCTATATTTATTGTGGATTTGACAAACCAACTGTGGTGTCTGGTGATTATCAATGGATCACATTTCTTTCCAAGAATACATTTTATGAACAAGATTCTTCCCCAAGAATCGCCCACCGTTTCCGGCGCATAGATCACCTCCGCAGTCGTCTATTGCCCACCTTCCGTTGCACTTCAGAATGTCATACTCGTCAAGTGACAGGAAGGCAGAAATAGTCGTTGTCGTTCACCATTTCTTCTGAATCGGCAGGTGAATGATACTCGTGACTTTCTATTAGAGGAGGGTAATGTGGCGGCTAGTTGTAGGGGAAGAGGTCTAATAGTTCTCAAAATGGAAAAACTGGAACCTTAACATGGCGTCTAGCAATTCTGAATGAATCGCCTTTCTTCTCATGAATATTGTTATCAACAACATTAATTTGATCTTTCCCATGCGTATCCCACCAATTGCGACTTGATGTCCAGCTCAACAGTTATTTATTGGCCACCATTTGTAAAATTTGAGAATGTCGTATTGCTAACTTAACAAGAATTTGACAGGAAATCGTCGCTCTCAATTTCTTCTGAATCGGAGAATGAACCACAGTCGTAAATTCTTATTAGGGTAGAGTAATGTTGCGGCTAGTTCTAGAGCATGAGATCAAGTACTCCACAAAATGGTAAAACTGGTACACAGGTGGTGGCAGTCCAACTGCGACTATTTCTAGCTCTCCTCACGTGATGTATGTAGGCCACTTAATATGATGTCAGAGAGTTCTGAATGGATCATCAATGATGGATCTCAACGATCAACGGATGGATCTCATGAATGTTTGTTTTCTGTAAATTATTACACAGAGGTTGTATTATCTATGTATTAGATTGACTTTCCAAGTAAAATAATCATCCAAGCATATTAGATGTAGTCGGTGGTACATTATCCAAACTCGGAAACACACGCCTCCATCTTCTTTGTATTGAAGATAATGAACGAACATTGCATTAGATCTCTCATTTCTCTCAACAAAACTTAAAATTCTCATTTCTCAACAAACCATTCTGATGTAATGATGTGAGAGTAGCTCTGTGGAACCGTGCTTTGCTGCATAAATATTAATGAGTTATACTTCATTTTCCATTCTATTTCTCTCTTTTACCAAAATAATTTCAACGAATGCAGAAATCGATGGTCCATTTCCTAAACGCAGTGCGGCTACGTGTTGAACTTGACTCTGACGACAACTAAAACCCACCTCCGTGTTGTTCACCAACCTCATTGTAATAGCTGCAAGCCAGCCGGAACTAATTGTCGAGCGAAAAATAGAATCAGGGATGGGCCAACAGAGCGCAGTCATGCGTGATGGACTAACTCACTACTTCCCACCAATTAACATTGTAATGGTAGTTGTGGTTTTTTTTCTGTAAACTCATGTCATAGCCATCTTTTTTGACATGGGATGATTCACCACTTGATACTACAAACGCACAATGCGGCACATTTGCTTTCAAGGATAATATTTCACTACAATTGGATAAGTGGACCAACGTGCAATATGACACTATTAACTTTTATGCAAGTTCTTTCATTAATAATTTCAATCTTCCACTCTGTGTAAAATAAAATTTACTTTGACAAATTCGTGTCTTGTATTTTTCTGATTTATGCACACTTTTAATGGATACCAGAAAGATCAGTAGCTCTCAAAAATTTCGGTGCGTTTATCAGTCTTCAGTTGAAAACCAGTTACCTAAGTGATTGGATTTTGGTAGAAGGAGAACACCACCATAAGGTTAATTGCTACAAATCAATGTGGTACACTCTATATTCGTTCATGTCCGTCTAACTTTGTAGTGATAACTCTTCGAAGATATCTCTTTCCAAAAGGAAATCGTGTTTCAGGAGAACAGAGCCTCGCTGGCTTTATGTTCTCTCTCTCTCTCTCTCTCTCTCTCTCTCTCTCTCTCTCTCTCTCTCTCTCTCTCTCTCTCTCTCTCTCTCTCTCTCTCTCTCTCTCTCTCTCTCTCTCTCTCTCTCTCTCTCTCTCTCTCTCTCTCTCTCTCTCTCTCTCTCTCTCTCTCTCTCTCTCTCTCTCTCTCTCTCTCTCTCTCTCTCTCTCTCTCTCTCTCTCTCTCTCTCTCTCTCTCTCTCTCTCTCTCTCTCTCTCTCTCTCTCTCTCTCTCTCTCTCTCTCTCTCTCTCTCTCTCTCTCTCTCTCTCTCTCTCTCTCTCTCTCTCTCTCTCTCTCTCTCTCTCTCTCTCTCTCTCTCTCTCTCTCTCTCTCTCTCTCTCTCTCTCTCTCTCTCTCTCTCTCTCTCTCTCTCTCTCTCTCTCTCTCTCTCTCTCTCTCTCTCTCTCTCTCTCTCTCTCTCTCTCTCTCTCTCTCTCTCTCTCTCTCTCTCTCTCTCTCTCTCTCTCTCTCTCTCTCTCTCTCTCTCTCTCTCTCTCTCTCTCTCTCTCTCTCTCTCTCTCTCTCCTCCCGCCTATTGCTAGGTATATTAGGACATCAGTCCATCACTGCATAATTTCCTACAAGAACAACCCACATAATAATTTTTTCCTCCTAGGATCGCATTTGGCACCGCAGTGCGACGGAAGGTAGCGAACAGTTCAAATCAATGTGTTGGTGCTTCAAAATGTTCATGAGCAAGCTTGAAGTTACGGAAATAGGATGCTCTGAACCATCAGGACATCCTTTGGATATAAATGCGTTTGTTTCTAGTTGTCGTTTACATAATTAGTCTAAGACGTAATTAGTATGCAATAACCCCTGAATGGATTCTAATATTGCAGTACCTTGTCGATTTCGTCCGGCATCACGTCAATCAACCTCGATGTTTTCTCACTCAGCTCCTGATTTTCCCGGGTGTGTTTCAACCGGGTGATTCTTAACGAGTTTTCCCGAACTTTCGTTAAATATCGTCTGAAAAGACCGATGCTCCCAAAGGAAAGAGGGAGTAGCGAATATAATGGAACACCTATCTTACGAGCATTACGAACATTATCTCACCGACTATTTTCAAAACACGAGCGTCGTTCATCATCTTGTAAAAGCTGATGAGGCAGGCGTTATTGGCCGCATTCATCTTCTCCTTTTACCTCGATAGGCGTTTCCAACTGTGAAAGGAAAGAATTTCTTTTTTGAAACGGCTCCGGCCGGTCTCAGCATTCCATTTTTCCTCATCTCCAACGACAATCCTTCTTTTTTTGTTCCCATTTGGATTAATACAGCAAGAAATTAACGCCATCTTTTCCTGGCTTTGGACTCAATTCAAGTTGGACATGAATGAGACTGTCGAGTACCTCATTGTGTTAAATATACATTATAGCTAATGCAATTAACTGTCATATCACAATCTTAAATGGGGCAGTCCTCGTGAAAGGTTGAAGACAAAAAAAAAATAAATCTATAATATTTGTTTCAAGATACTTGGATTTCAAAAATCGACTTGAATAAAACCCACGTCCGACGCTTTTCTCCCAAACCAGTGGACCAGTAATTGCAACATCTTGATCAATCAACTACAAGGGAATACATTTTAGGAATAGTCTGTGGGAAAAAAAACATTTTAACTTTCGGTAGTTTTTTGTTCAATTTAGATGAAAATTGGTTCCGTGAATCGAATGATACCACTCGGGTTGTTGTACGATCCGTTTGCCGTGCGCTCACCACTTGGAAAACCTCATCTTCGTGTGAAGGGAACCGGTCAGGTAGATGGTCGAGCTGAAGACCCGCGTGGCTGGCGGTAGCCAAGTCTTTTCATCTTGAATGCAATTACAAGATATGGAGGCGAGAGATACCGAGTTTAGATTACGCACCAGAGACTAACCGTTTAATGTTGATGTACTTAGAAGGGCTACCTAATACATAGAGAATAGGTCCTAAATGTTAGTTCAATCATTTGCAGTGTTTTTGTCAGAGTTCAAGGCATACACGTGTTGAAAAGCAAATATCTTATTATGATGTACTTAATCAAGTTCTTGTGATATGTGTCACTTCCCAAACATAGTGATATCTCTGACTATTTTCGAACTAGTGTCCTTATTACAGGGGTGCCCCCCCCCCCCCATGCTTCATGACGCCCCCCCCCCCCCCAAACTTAGAACCAGCCCCCCCCCCCCCCCCATGTAAGTTAGTACACTCTCCCCTAAACTGAAGTGTAAAAAATACTCGTAAGCACCCCTCATTTTATATAAAACTAGTTTAAAGGCAATGCTACGCAGGTTAAACAGATATAAGTGAATAACACAATGAGGGAGTATAAAAACAATAGGCGAAGTAAAAAATCACCCAGGAATGAAATACCAGCCATCTTGTCTGGCTGGGGTTGGAAGATATTACAAACTGAATCTGCAGGGTACTGTCCCAGTTGGTTCTCGCAGGAAGAAGTTCAGCAGTTGAGTGAGGTCATTTACACTGTGTGTTCTGGTTCAAGTAAGCAAGGGATTATGCATCGATGGGAATGTGATGTTTACAGTCTTTTGGATCAAGAGAGATTCGGTGATTGTTTCCAATTATTTCGAGTCCTACTGGTCCAAAAATATTGATATCTCTGACTGTTCTAATTTTCGAACTTGTGCCCTTACTACTAAGGGCTATTTACTTTCAACACTCCAACTGGTTGAGCTATGAGGCCAATTAATTGAACCCTCTTCAACTGTGGGGTTTTTCTCTTGAACTTGACAAACGCATATTATGGTCTGCTTATTTCTGCTGAAATACATTTATGCCTCCATTTAAACCAGAGTGCTGGCTTACAGTTATTCCCTCGTGCACCTAGTTCGTGAGTTTCGACATTACACACCTTCGAGCTTGCATAATTCAGTCTGCTATTCGACCTTCATTTCACGAATAAATAACTTGAAAAGCTCATGTCCTGTGGAACTGTCGTTTTGCCCTTCGCTATCGATCCACCCCTAAACTTAGTTTTCCTCCGTAGCGATGAACTCACAAATTAAACTCAGCCGTACAACAGTTTGCCTACTTCCCGACTGAACTCGGATTTATGTACTCTGTCGAGGTGATGTTATAAATCAAGAGTTCCGTGTCTTCTAACCACTTCCACAAGGTAACCTTGGGAAAGGAAGCCGGTTTTAATGATATCGGTAGTGCTTTTTGTGGGATCTAGGTTTATTCTATAATAATACTAATATAATACACCTTGGAGAGAGAGATCACAATAGACTTTATTTTCAGTCACACATTGATAACACAATCAATCCCCTGTTGTTCTTGTTGGTTGTCACATCTTTCCCCCCTCTTATTTGAGATGATTTAAGAAAAACAATAACTATCCCCTCCAAAAATCATAAAATTTGTAACATATGAAATGAAATGTCTTTGAAATGAAAATAAACTCAAAGTAATTGGTGACGTTCACATTTCTTCGATGAGACGTCGAGGCTTTATTCTAAGGCGTTGTGGTCGACCCGCCATGTTGACCGCTGACTTGGGAGTTGTACTTGTGATAGTCCCAGGTATTAAGTTGGTCACTTTAGCTGACTGGATTGTGCGTGTCAGCACCGGTGGACTTGGGCCAACTGGCGTTTTCTCCCGTGTAGGAGGAATAATGGGAGAGTCTTCTTCACTCACCAAGGACTCTGGTTCCTCTGGTTGTTCGAAACCTTCCAGGGTGCGCCGTGTTTGGTCTATATGACGAGTCCAGGTTTTGTCAATTTGAGGAATGTAGACACTGATTCGTCTAGGTCCCAGATTCTCCTTCACAACCCCCTTCACCCATTTTTCTTCCCCCTTCCTGTAATTACGTACCCATACTTCTTCAGAGGAAAAGGGAGGAGGTTTTCCTTCAGACCCACCGTAAGCCGCTATCTGGTTCAACTGCCGCTCATGAACTCGTTCCAACGTGGGTGGTGGTCTAAGAAGGTCCAGACGACTGCGTAGATCACGGCCCATCAAAGCTCTTGCAGGTGAAATCCCTGTGACAGAGTGAGGTACATTTCTGTAATGAAGCAGAAAACGCTGAAGTGCGAGGTCCAGATTGGGAATGGTCGCTTCACTAAGGGCAGTCTTTAGTGCACGCTTCACAGTCTTCACAGAATTTTCTGCGGCACCATTGGATTTCGGGAAATAAGGGGCTCCACTTCGAAACCTGATTCCATTTCGCTTTAGAAACAATTGGAACTCCTCGGATTCGAAAGACGAGTAGTTGTCTGAAACCAGTACCTCCGGAACTCCAAATCTGGCGAAAATTGGTCGTAACATATTGATTGTTGCGGAGCTGACATTGTGCGAGTTTCCAAAGCTTCTAATCATTTGGAATGGCTATCTACTAAAACGAGATAATATCGGCCCTCCAATGGCCCCAAATAGTCTATATGCACTCGGGACCATGGATGGGTTGGCCATTCCCAAGGAATAAGGGGTTTTTTAGGGGGGTTATCTTTATTGGCATTGCACGCTGCACACTGTTTCACCATGGTATCAATGTCTAAGTCAAGTAGTTGCCACCAGACATACGATCTAGCCAAGGACTTTGTTTTGCAAATCCCCATGTGTGAAGAGTGAAGTTCCTTCATCACCTTTGCTGTTAGCTTGGCTGGTACCACCACTCGGTAGCCTAAAAGCAAAATGTCTTTCTCCGAGTGCAATTCTTCTTTACGGCGATAGAAAGGCTTGATGTCATCTTCAATCGTCGTTGGCCATCCCAGTTTCAGATATGATATAACCTTCTGAAGAGTTGCATCCTTCCGAGTCTCTGAAAGAATGTCTTTGTAGAGTAGAGGCAGATCCGTATTTTCATCAAATACATAATAAATTGCTGGATCCATTTCACTATGTCGCTGGGATGGTGTAGGAACTGGAGCTCTAGAAAGCCAATCAGCAAAATTTTTCTTGTTAGAGACCCACTCTACGTCATAGGAATAATTTGCTAGCAAAAGCGCCCATCGTTGAAGACGATTTGCAGCACACTGTGGAATACCCTGCTTTGGGCCAAAAATACTGAGTAGTGGCCGGTTATCATTAACTAAAATCCATTTCCGACCGTACAGGTATAGATGAAATTCTTGGACTCCGAATACCAAAGCAGCCGCCTCTCGTTGGATTTGTGAGAAATTTTCTTCTGCTGCGGTCAAGGTTCGGGATGCAAATGCTAAAGGTCGTTCAATGCCGTCATAGTATTGTGATATCATGGCCCCTAGCCCTTGACCAGAACCGTCTACGGTCAGTCGAATAGGGTAGGCAGGGTTATAGTGTGCGAGAGATCTATTCTTCTGGACAATGTTTTTAATGGATTCAAAGGCTTTTTTACAAGCATCACTCCATTCCCATTTTTGGTCTTTTCTGAGCAGGATGTAGAGAGGTTTCAATACTGTAGAAAGCTCAGGCAAGAACCTTGAAAAAATTTACGAACCCCAAGAAAGCTTGCAGTTCTTTGACTGAGTTAGGCTTGGGTGCCTGAGTGACGGCGGAAACCTTTTCATCGGTGGTATGCAACCCTGTCTCGTCAATGCAAAAACCCAAAAACTCGAGAGAGCGGGAGCCTACTTCACATTTTTTTCGTGAGAGTGTCAGCCCTGCATCTTGCAGCCTATCCAATACCAACCTCACTCGTTGTTTGAGTACCTCCAAGGATGGAGCTCCAATCACAATGTCATCCAGAAGCGCTGATACCCCTGGTATTGCTGAGATTAAGTTATCCACAATTTTTTGGAATTTTTGAGGGGCTGCTGAAATTTCATAGGGCATGCGTGTATAACGGAACAATCCCCGTTGGGTAGTGATTGTTACTAAATCCCTGGATTCCACATCGAGTTCGCACTGTTGGTAGGCATGCTTGCAATCCAACTTGGCATAAAACTTGTTTCCCCCTACCTTCTGGAATAAATCTTCAATCCGTGGGAGGGGGTGTGGATCGATCCTCAGGTAAGGATTAAGACTTATCTTATAGTCTCCACAGATCCTTACGGTGTTGTCTTTCTTCATCACCGGGACAATAGGTGATCCAAAAGAACTATAATCCACTGGTTCAAGGATTCCTTCTTCGAGTAGCCTGTCCAGTTCTTGGTTTACTTTGTCAACCAAAGCGTAGGGCACATTACGAGCCTTAAGAAATCTAGGTCGTGCATCAGGTATTAAATCTAAATGAATTTGACCCTTGGTAAATTTGCCCAATTTGTCAGAAAATACGTTTGGGTATTCTGCGGTTAATTCTTCCATCAGATCGGTGTCCCTTTGAAAATGGATTGGGTCCACGATTTGGAAACCCAGTTTGTTGAACCATGTTCTACCCATAAGGGGAGGGCCCTTATATTCTACCACAAAAATTGCATGTGCGGATAAACTTTACCTTCATATGAGACATCTACATGGCCAGTACCAACAGATCGTGATTTTTCTGTGAAATAGGTGGTAAAGGTCTTTTGACATGGCTGTAATTTCAAATTAGGTAAATATTTTTCCCACACCATTTTTGGAATCATGGTACTTTTGCAACCAGTGTCTACCTCAAATTTAATAAATTGACCGTTCAATTTCAAATTCACGGTGAACGCCTTATTTTCCTCCACCTCAGCACTTGCCTTAATGTGATATAGTGGTTCTGAGCTACCTGAGTCACTGTCACTCTGTTGGTCATTAACAAAATGGGTTTTCTCAATCTTTCGTGACGTTCCCTGATCATTGGTCTTAACCCCAGAATTTTCACCATGAATTTTTTGAGAATGCCCTCTCGTCCTGCAAACCTTGCAGTACCAATTTCTAAATCGGCAGAATTTTTGTTCATGTGAACTTAGCCCGCAAAAACCACAAGGCCCAAAATCGATCCTTTTCTTGTTTGCCTCATTGTTTTGCTTACCAAATTGCTTAGCTTGTTTCTTTATGTAGTTCAATGGCTCTTTTTTAATATCCGCAAGTGTCGAATCCAAAATATACCGTGTCATAGATGCCTCTTTGGAATTATCAATTTTCACTAAATTTTCCAACGTTGCAGTCGATGCTTCCTCTTCAAAACAACGGTCTCTCACTTTGCCTTTACCCAGCCCGATTACGAATCTCTCAGTCAATAATGCGTCTAGCTGTAAACCAAATTTACAATTTACTGCCAAATGCCTTAGCCGACGAAGCCATTCATTTACTGACTCATTACTTTCCCGCACAGCATTATGAAACTTATATCTGGCGGCAAACGTAGACTCCGTAGGAACAAAATGTTTGTCAAACAATACGACAAGCTCCGCGTAAGTTTTTTCTTCTGGAGTACTAGGAGCAGCTAGATCCGTCATAATATTATAGGATTCCTGGTCTAGGGCATTCAAAAGAATAGCGCTTTTTCGGGCTGAAGTATTAATGCCATTAGCTCTAAAGAAATTTTCTAAACGGGGTTTGTACCCCTTCCAATCACTGCTAGGGCTAAACTCACGCACTTGTCCCAAAAGACCTGTAATTGGTTCGTCTTGTTCCTCTGCATTGTTTTGGGCCATGTTCCCGAACACTAATAATCTAAGAAACACAGTACCTTGATTACTAGTACAGGGTCTTGAAGATCAATGTAGAAAAATTGATCGGGCCGGTTGAAAAAATTCCACGCGGAGAAGAACAAAGGAAACGTAATGCCGGTACCCCGAAAGTAGGTCACTCCGATCCCGAACTACGCGATCGATTCACCGGGCGATATCAGCTTAACTCAGCTTTCACCGGACTCGCGAAACACGTTTCAGGATCCCATCCTCGTCGCCAATTGTGGGATCTGGGTTTATTTTATAATAATACTAATATAATACACCTTGGAGAGAGAGATCACAATAGACTTTATTTTCAGTCACACATTGATAATACAATCAATCCCCTGTTGTTCTTGTTGGTTGTCATACACTTATTAACTGTATGTAGAATTGATGGTACATTGCCCCAAGATAGCACCCACTCACTATAATGAATCGCTAATCACGCAACATCACTAGGTCCCAAGGGTTTTGCTCTGTCAAGCGTTCCTGTCGTCTAGATTCTAGACTCTAAAAGGCCTTGAAGCCTTTCAAGGTTTACGTGCGCATGAAGTCTCTATTCGTGTTTGATTGCATGCTGCTTTATCACTTCGCTCACTGTTTTCATATTAAGTATTTTAGTTCAAGTGTTTATAGTTACGTTTATAAGTGTGGTTATACGAAAACCGAAGGTCTTCTCCATGAAAACGTCTGACGGTTACAGCTTTCTGTTATAGAAATCGTTAAATTGCTTCAAGTGGAGCTTAATTGCGAACGGCAACTTTTTTTCGTCATCGCCCGTCGTTTTAAACGGCGAAGACTTAGTGAAAGGGGAAGCCAACAGTCATTGGACTTGATGGATTAAGAAGGAGCGTTCGACTCGGCTGAAGAAAGATGGTTCCGGCCACTTTTTTCTCCTCTTTTTTTGCCTCATTGTGAGTCTCCTGGTCGGTCTTTGATGAGGAAGCCCCCCGCCTTAAGTGCCTGCCAGCCTGCCCGGGGAATAACTGTTTATTTCTTTTGGTGTTTCTGGCCTTTGGGAATTCGTGCCAATTGACCTCGTATCCTTTCCAGACTGTGATAATTATTCTTTCTCACACTCGTCGCTGGGAGTTGCCTTAGTACGGTTTCTGTTAAGCCCGCATGACGGGGTTGACTCGATTCATTCCGCCGATCAAGATTTGTTGTTTCAAAGCATTAAGTAATATATCACACTGGTTTAATGGCCCTGCCACGCAGGTTAAAAAGAAATAGGTGAATAACACAATGAGGGAGTATAATAACGATATGCAAAGTCGAAAAATCGTATAGGTATCCCAAATCCCCGAGGAGAGGACCACGTCGCTTGCCCTGGGAGACGCTCCCCCCCACCTCTGGGGCCCTCCTTCCTTCACTGGCGGGGTCGGGGGGAGGAGGGAGCAGGTCGGTTGCCCTGGGAGACGGGGGCGAGAATTCCACCCGCCCAGCGTTACCACCCTCTGAAACGCCGGTATACTCTGATAAGCTCGTCTTTATATAGTGTGATGATGTGATGATCACCCATCCCACACCCACCCATTTTTACCCATTTTTTATGTATGCCATTTGTAATTATTATTACTACTACTATTACTCTTTCCGTGTATCCATAAACTGACATTTCAATTAAGGAAGCAGCATTCAAGCCGTAACTACATACTTCTGGGAAGTGCGAATTATAGCGCGAGTTTGGGCAATTTTCAACGTCAATGGAAAACCAATGTTTCTCCTATTGTTCATAGAAGTTTGTACACCTAGTTTGATTGTCTTAACATCTTCTATACCAGGGGTGCTCAACTGCTGGTCATCTACCTCAATATTTTTGAGGCCCTACCCTACCTAGGTAGGGTGTACCGTAGCATCTATAGATATTGGCTTTCCGCACAATTTACATTATTTTAGTCAAGGTTTGGGTTAGGTTTACTTCAGTTCTTCTCTACAATATCAAATAAAAAACTCCTAGTTATTCAAAATTGCGAGTTTATTCGTTGTTACAAAACAAAAGAATTACATATAGTGTTAGACATAACCAAGGAAAGACTTTGGATGTTGAAGCGTGCCCTCAACAAAATGTCCTCAGCATACTTTTCATAAGATGGTGCGTAACCACTGAGTGCTAATCGTAAGCATGATGACATATGATCGTCAGTTAGTCGAGTGCGATATTTTGACTTAATTATCTTCATTTCTAAAAATGCAGACTCGCATAAGTAAGCTGACCCTAACATTGCCGTCAGTTGAAGGGCGATTTGTCTTAGAGTCGAATATTTATCTTCAGATATAAAACACCAGAAATTCGTATCAGATGCTGTAGCTTTGAGATGTATATCTGATATAATCTGCGCCAACTCATTTGTTATTTAAAAAGTTTTTCTTTCGAGATCTACTCAAGAAGCGCTCGCGATCGACCGTTTGAGCACCGCTGTTCTACACCCAACATGTCACTGCTTACAATCACCGTCAGCAGAGTGCGCAGCTGCTAAGCCCAATTTAGCTCCGGTAAGATGCACTTGAGTCTGTCGAGTGCCAACAACCTGTCCAGACAGTCATGAAAGATCATTTTCGCCATTTCACTCAATAAGGAGGAGTTAAATTCTTGAGTACAAGAATCTGGAGGTAGTCGCATGTTGGTATTGGGCTGTTGACGGATAGTTGATCCTCGAAAAACGACAAGCCGTGGAGATGGATAACAACATGAAATTCAATGCAGGAGGCGAGACCCCGAAGGAAAATTCCTATTCCTGACGAGCTCGTCCTCTATGAATTTCAAATTCGGTCTCTCTGTTTGTTTGCGTCGGATGGAGACAGGAGGTTCGTTCGCCTCTTTCGTGTAAGGGCAAGTGCATCGTATTAGGGCGATAGGAAACGTGTTGAATGTAGTTTGTTTAGAATTCGAAACAAGCCAGAAAGCTGAACAGTTTTGCTGAATCAAGCAAAGTTCGGAATGCTTGATTCCAAGCCAGTAGGCTCTCCTCTGCCCATTGACTTATAATTAGAAAAACCTATAATTTGCGACGATTTTGTGGTTATCAAGAAATAGTTGGGTCTTTAATGTACCTTAGTACGTGACTTGTCCAGACATTCTTTATTGTGCTTCATATTCAAGTCAATTCAGTTCTTTTCATGATAGATTTTATCATTAAAGCGATCAGCCTCTGAAATTTATTGTTGGCGCTGATTTGGGATATGATATAGCAGATAGAAAATCTTACTCGGGGTTGGTTGTTTTAATGTCAGGGTCAGCAATCCATTGGGAAAGCTGTAAGCAAAAAATTATGATGAGTTCAAATGAGGCTGAGTACATATCACTCAGTGATGGTGCAAGAAAAGGTGTTTTTCTCCATAATTTCGTTCAAGAGTTGCTTAATAACATGGTGATTTGTAAAATATTTATTCCTTCATCTCACCTACAGTTTTTCTGTGATAATAATACTGCTATTAAGATTATTCAAAAAACCCTGCAAATTCTTTCACTGGCGTTTATTATTCAATTGGCTTGCGTTCATGATTTGAATTTCTACTAAGCTTTGGAGTGTGCATGTTTCACAGGTGAAAGAGCGATTATTGAATTTCAGGAGATATGCATAGAGCACGTGAATCTGTTCTCAACCAAAATAAATATTTGGATTGTTCAGTTGATCATATTTGTGCGCCTCCTGAAATTCAATAATCGCTCTATCACCTGTGAAACACGCACACTGCAAATTCTTTCAGTGGGGTTTATTATTCAATTTTATTAAGTTGAGTTTCATTCATGATTTGAATTTATACTAAGCTTTGGAGTGTGCGTGTTTCACAGGTGAAAGAGCGATTATTGAATTTCAGGAGATATGCATAGAGCACGTGAATCTGTTCTCAACCAAAATAAATATTTGGATTGTTCAGTTGATCATATTTGTGCGCCTCCTGAAATTCAATAATCGCACTATCACCTGTGAAACATGCACACTGCAAATTCTTTCAGTGGGGTTTATTATTCAATTTTATTCATTTGAGTTGCATTCATGATTTGAATTTCTAGTAAGCTTTGGAGTGTGCGTGTTTTACAGGTGATAGAGCGATTATTGAATTTCAGGAGATATGCATAGACCACGTAAATCGGTTCTCAACCAAAACACCTATTTGGATTGATCAGTTGATGATATTTGTGTGCCTCCTCTACATCAGTCTACCTTTGGCTACATCGTCTAAATTTGGGTTTGGGGAAGTTTCAACACAATACGAGCGCTAAATAAATAAATTACATGTTTAATTTAAAAAGCGCTAAATATGATAAATTATGGATGTTTTTATTGTGGGGGGGGGGGGGGGGGGTATTGAGGTTCAATTAAAAAAACGCTGCAAATTCTTTCACTGGGGTTTATTATTCAATTGGCTTGCATTCATAATTAGAATTTCTACTAAGCTTTGGAGTGTGCGCGTTTCACAGGATAGAGCGATTATTGAAACAGATATGATCAACTGAACAATCCAAATATTCATTTTGGTTGAGTACAGATTCACGTGCTCCATGCATATCTCCTGAAATTCAATAATCGCTCTATCCTGTGAAACGCGCACTCCAAAGCTTAGTAGAAATTCGAATTATGAACGCAAGCCAATTGAATAATAAACCCCAGTGAACGAATTTGCAGCGTTTTTCATAAGAAGAAGCACATTATGCATCACTCATTAAAGAAGTTGGGCAGACGTACTTGAGAATTAGAATGCACTACCATTTGAAAACCCTCAATTAGAACACTCAGAGAGCGCATACGAGCGAAAAATAACAAAATCGTTCAATTCTAAGGACAATAACTTCAATTTGGTATCGTATTTACTCGTATTTTGTATTAGACACATCAATGTAATACTTCCCAAGTGTATTTATGCCGGTTATGCGGCTTTATTCTATTTTCTGTGGTTCGACGGCAGGTGTGAGGTAGGCAGTGGCTAGCGACAACCCGAATAGCAATTGATGCTTTACGATTATACTCTATACATTGTATCTAGGTTAATTATTGGAAAAACTCGAGGAATCGATTCTGCAGCTCATTTGCAACAAAATGCCTTAAGCTCTTATTATTGGAGGCTTCGTTTTGTCATTTCATTTTCAAGACATTTTTCGTGTTTTTGTCCTTATGTCACTAAAACGGCCCTAACTCCCCTTAATTACTAAGTGAAATAAAGTTTGAGGATACCTTCGAAAAGAGCGTTTTTAATCCTATCTCTCTTTTACAAAATTTTTTAATTCAATCCTGATTGGTAAGAAAATGACCAAAGTTCAAATATTGAAGATAACTTTAAACCCGCCCGTTTTTCTTTCGTGTTTTTCGTTATTGGTAATGGTTCTTGAGCTTGCGCTTTTACGGAATAACTTGCTAAGAATCTCAGCTTTCCAATGGTTTAAGATGAGGAATCTTACGATGACATTTGGTGTAGAAATTACGTTTTTATCCTGAAAAACGTTGGTTAAGATGAAAATTCACGTTTTCCCCAAAACCGGCTCGCTTAATGAAAATGAGTTTGATTTGAAAATTTAGGCTGAATCGAATGGTCTGCACTTTCGTACTTACACCATTATGAAGAAAATCAATTTTTGGAATTTCGTTTATTAAATGGTTTTAGTTTATAAATAACATGGCGGTTAGAGATAGTTTTACAATCAGTCCTCAGAGTGTCCCCTGCCTTGCAAAAGTACAAAGGCGGCATCTTTCACATAGGTATGATCTTTGTGACGCCCTGTACAAAACAAACAAACTAAACACATGCATGCATGTGCATTACCCCAGCACATTCCTGCACTCTGGAAAAACAGAATTGATTAGGTTAAGTTTTTTAGGTAGCAGCAGAAAGAGGTACCCACAGATATTTCAATAACTCCGTGTTTTGTACATTTGCGGTATTTTCATTTTATTTCTTGGAATCTACTTATTTCCTGATGAGGGTTTCCCTCGTGTCCCCTGCTCCTGCGTATACTAAGGACTTCAGCGAATCCCATACGTAGAAAATTTCTGTGGATACGTGATTCAGCTCTCATATGTTCGGAGAGATGTGATATTGTACGCTCTTCCAAACGGTATCCTTAAATTTTATTTCACTTGGTAATTTGAGAGTTGTGGCCGTTTTAGTGACACAAGGTCACAAATAAAGGAAAACATCTTATCAGAGAAATAACTAAAAAACGAAGGCTCTAATAAAAAACAAAAACTGTAAGAGCCACTTTTTTATGCAAATGAGCAGTAGAATTGATTCCCTGAGTTTGTCACATAATTATCCCATACACCCTACGTGTACAATGGTTCTCCTTCAATTCAGTTAGGAAGAACTAGTTGAAGTATCATCATGTCTTGTATTTTCATTTGGTTTTGTTAACTTTCAGTTGGATTTCTATTCGTTTTGGAATGTTCCGGTATGCGGAGATCCGCATAGGGAGCTATCTATTACCGAAATAATAAACCTTCGTTCAATAATTTGCACCGTTTTTGAAATAATTTGGTCTTTCAAGAAGTTCATGCCATCGACTATTCTTGCAAAACCCTTAAAATGCCTTTTGGAGGTATCCATTTCTGGCACTTTTTGGCTTCTTTTGTCGAGCTAAGGAGAAATAAATGAACCACGCTTGCATATCAAACTATCGCTTTATATTTGTAAGAATGGTAATCCAAGTTGATGTCCCCTTTAAAGAAATACGATTCGTTATCATGAACGAAGCCGAATCGGTTGCCCTTGAATGAACGAATATTGTTGTAACCCGCCAAAGTTGGTATAGAACCAAAATTAGTTGTATCCGTTTGCAACAGATGTTTAAAGGACTGCTTTTAAAAGGACGAAACTCTGCCTCGAAACGAAAGGGCAGATGCTGTAGGCAGGTACAGGACGCCCACTAACTGTGGGCAGGTGAATAAAGATGAATGGAGCCCTTCAACAGATCGTCATTCACCTACCCTCAGCCTTTCACTATAGAAAACTCATAGCATCGATGATGAGCCCTTATGATTCCCAGTAATAATGGTTTTTGAGGGGATTTAGTGTGCTCGAGACTGTACTACCACAAAGTGCAAAATCTTGGAACGTGTTTGTACTACCAAATAGATTTGAGATTCTCTGATCTCAGGTGTAACTGATATCCTTGATCTGAAATCGTTGAAACTATTGATAACCTGCTTGAATCCAGAATAAAATCAAATGTCCCATTCGTGTTGAAGACATTTAAAATAGCTTTTTGATGATCCCAAATAGTTGATTTTAAACTGAATAATAATTATTCGGTTTAAATTATTCAGTTCAAATTGTTTGAACTAAGACTTTTTAATGTAGAAGAAATAGTTACTTTGAGTATTCAAACATTTTCGATGTTGGTTTCAACTAATGAAGTTGCAAATATTGGCACATTCCGTTTCATTAGTCTTTTGTATTCCAGAACTACACAGCAAAAAGAGTTTTTCTGTTTCCGTAACATAGTTGGGGTCAAATTTTACTGCTATGTAAATATCTAAATCTATTCTATTTTGTTCTATCAGCTAAAAGATCTCGACCGGTAATACGGCTTTAGCAGGGTTCCGTTCTCGAGTCTATACTACCCCTGATCACGGGTACATATATAATGTTATGAATATCTGAAATATAGTGTTCAGATCCGTGATCTGAAATCCTTGAAATTTTTCGCAATCAGCTTCATTCCAGTAAATAATCAAATATCCCTTTTGTGTTGAAGATAGCTTTTTGTTGATTCCAAATAGTGGATTTTGATCCAAATAATTTGAACTCGGACTGTTCAGTGTAGTAGAAATAGTTACTGTGAGTATTCAAAAATTGTCGATGTTGGTTTCAACTTATTACATTTTTGCATTCCAGAACCACACAGTAAAAAGAGTTTTTCTGGTTCCATAACACGCTGGTTGTTGTTAACTTTTACTGCAATATAACTGCCTAAATCTATTCTAATTTGTTCTATCAGATAAAAGATCTTGTCCATGACTTCCCAAAAAGGTACACCCTCGTATTTCAGTGATATGCTAGTAACTCAGACGCTTTTTCTCTCGGAAAGCCCTTCAGCAGCGGAGCATTTCGCCTCTCGGATACCTTGGCAAAACGCCGTCTGGGGTTCAAATGGAGTAGTCGACAACCAGCTATTCAGAAGCGCTCCCGACAGAACCCGCCCTTTTCATTCAAGTTCTCCAGGGGGGCTTCCCACTCAACAATGGGATTTGCAATTGTAATATCCGAGCCGGAGGGGAGTGAGTCTTTTGGTTATTCTAAATTAGAATTCACCCTTTCCGAGCGGGGATTCTGGGTCGCGCGTAAGCCCAGGATTTCAACGATATTGGAACATTCACGGGAAATCCTTTGAAACTTGATCTTGTTTTAAGGTGCTTCAATTAAATTTGGGTCGGTAATAAGAAAGCGTCTCAGTATACAGTACGGGATTTCATACCCAACTAAACTTCAACCTCAAACCAGAGTTAGCGAGGGTTAATAAAAAAATCTTGTAAGTTTCTTCAACGACAACATTTGCTATATTTATATATCTTCTTCCGGGGTATATTACAGAAAAATGACAAAAAAAAACTGTATAAAAATATTCTATAAAGTCAGTAACCGTACAATTACTTTACAATAAAGTTTTAGCTTGACTTTGTGGTAAAATTATTTGAAATATATGGATTAAAGTTAATGCTATTTGTGAAATTAATGTTAACACTATTTCATTGTATCATTAGACGTGTCTTACTCCCTAACTAGGTAGTAGTATTAACTTTTACACTGCTCGAGTTTCACTTGGAGTTCGCTTTAATCCCGTGCTAAAGGGAATGCCTGTTAGGTGCTTTCAGGGTAATTATCTGTCGAAATCTTCTGTGTTTCCTTGTTTGTATGTATGGCATGAGGACAGTCGAATACCAGCGTAATGCGAAAACTATTTACAAACGTAATCAGCACTACAAGTAATCATTACGTTGCAACTCAGCCTGTCACTAGCTACTTGTCACCAAGCAAGACCACACCTGAACCTAACTTCGAGTTGGAAAGTTTCGGTGGTTTTGACCTTTGTTTCGTGATCCATTGAACAGACAGTACATGTCAAACGAGGGAACTTAATTTCTCTCAATCATTAAAAGAATCGACTTTTGTCGCGCGAAATTGGGATTCTGAAACTACTCTCCGTCGTGACGCCAAAAATACGGTTCGTCGATGGAAATATATTCACTTCCCGCGCTCATGGTAACTACTGTTTGTGTCCTCCAGAGCGTGAATTACACCACAATTATACCATACGACGTGCTCGAGTGACTTTGAGGATTCGTTGAACCCCTGTTTACTTGCCTTATTTACTTGGAAGACTCCTTCTTAGAACAATGGAGAGCCAGCGAGTCTATCGACGGCCATTGTTCGAGCCGTGACTTGGAATTGGGCATAATTTTTTCGCGTCATTCATCATTTTACGTTTCAGTGTTCCCTTCTTTTCTACTATCTACTAGCTCTTGTTGATGTCTTTACATTCATTCCTAGAAGAAAACCAACCCGTCGTGCCTTTTCTAATGATTAGATTGATTATAGCTTTGAGCTCATTAGGGTTTCCTTGAGGAAATGCAATCGCCGTAAATGTTATTGATGAATCTTATTTCTATTTTATATATGTATAAACTGTAGTCCTCCCTATAGAATAAAGGCCTCTAATTGTGCAATAAAGTGGCCAAGGCGGAAATAAACTTGGGTTCAGTTTAGTTTAGGTTTAGGGAACTAAACTTGAGCATTTAAAATTGACATTCATTATACAAACCAACGACGGTTTACTCCAAAGGGTGTCTTAACTGTCAACGATTAAAATATGAATATTCGAATTGCATCGTAGGTGGGTACTACCCACTGGGTAGGCTTTACAGTATCTCTACGTTGAACGAGTGTTCTTCTTACTGTTTTCTTTCGCCTAATTATGTATTTGACTCCTTAATCAGCAATTTTAAATAATCCTCGTAGCAAATGATGAAACACGTATGTGAGGAAACGTTGGACCCACCCTTTCGAATTTTCACATCTTTTAAGAATTTTAAAACATCTATGACATAGATATTCATATCACCTTTGCGAGATAGCTATGTACTACACCATGCCAATTTATATTCCTTTTAGTAGACGTCTATGTAGCAATATTTTCATAATGGACTCCGTTCAATAGTTATCCAGTTCACCAGTCATATGTTACGGTTATCTAATACAGAAATATTGAACCCTCGTGTAATCAATAGCATACTATTGTAAACCATTCAAAAGAACCGTGTCATTTTCAAGTTTTGCCTGTTCATAAACTTACTCTTATTTTATATTATTTTCAGAACCGTGGAAAAAAGGGGATTAAAAACCCCAAAAAGCTCAACAGGCGAACGACAGTTAGCGGGCCTGCCGGTGCGAAACCTCCAGCCCAGCCTCCCGACCGGGGTAAGTACTTGGACACTTACTCAGACATTTTATTTAGTGTCGGTTTGAAGATCCAGAAAGCGCTAGCTTATTGTATCAGTCGGTTACCAAACCATATGTACCTCATTGAGAAATACGCACGCACATGTATGTGTAAAAATACAATACTAGTATTATAATATATTATATAGAACAGAGATGTGCGTATTCATAATCATGAATTTGAATGAAATCTTATTATTGAATTTCGTGATTTTGATTATGAATACGATCATCGATATGAATATGATCACAATCGTATTCACAAATTAAATACCTGTGATTCACTTTTTTCAATGGTGATTGGTGATGTAGCCGAAAATCACAATTTGTTTTTAAAACTGATTTTCAGTCAAAATTACTTTTTCTTTTGGTATTCAACTTTAGTGCTGCTCTAGCATTTGGGCTGCTCTGAATAATGATTTTGTCAACAATGACAACAAACATTTATGGTTTTGAGCATAAACACCTCGGATGGGTGGGGGTAATACTAAAGTTGTACTCCACAAAAAAAATGATAACTTTGACTAAAAATCACTCAAAAAAACTTAGCTTAAAATGTTTTAGGAAATTACTGCAAAAAAATGCGATTTTCTGCAAAATTACGAGAAAAATTGTGACTGTTGATAAAATCATAGTTTATTTGTGAAAATGATTTCAATCATATTCTTGATTGTATCCATAATCATATTAAAAAAATTCCACGTTATTATTTTATTGTTATTCATATTCATGATTATGAATACGCCCATCTCTGATATAGAATAAAACACGTCACCTTGACTCCTTGATCCCTTTACACTTGATGGTCGAGGTTTGAGTCGATGAACAAGACCCTTTAGTATGAAAATCACCTTGATAAAAATAAAAAAAGACGCGGGATCACAGAACATTGTTATAGCTGTGAGGGTTGGGAACAGAGTGAAGGAATGAGGGCAATGATGAACGGCAGAAAGACATTACTGCTTTAGTACCGTGACACTTGAAGTTATTCCTATTGTAGTAGAGAATATATTATAAATCGTAAATAGAGATAATGGAAACACAAAGCAGCAACAGTTAATACATCAGTCTCAACCAGATATAGGTACATTCGTTCGTATAGGTAGTATTCCTTATTTCGTATCACACTTACCAGATTTCGCTCATGTTGAATGATTGAAAGATGTCCGAATGCTAAATCGAACTTATCCACGCAGTCTGTCCTTCGACATCCAAAATGAGCAAATTAACTGAATATCAATGCGGACGGAAGAGTGAATCGGTGACAGATTTATTCCGCTCAATCGAGCCCTGAAAGGGGAATCAATCAGCCGGGGTCGCCAATCGAAACGTTTCTGGACGAGTTCGAAATCCATCACCCTGATACCAAGGGACCTCCCCGAGTCTTCTCGAGGGATCCGCTTTCATAAATCCTCTCCGGCAGTTGGCGATCTCGCTTTTGATTACAGCCGAAAGCAAATTCAGGGCCGGGAGAGGGGGATTTTCCTCGCGAATCCTGCAAACAGGGCACGTCGTCGCAGTTCAAAGCTCTCAGAGGATGATTGAGGGTTTTCTGATATTGGCCAGCGCCTCTTCCTCTGTATGTATGTCCGAGCTGTGGATTTCCGAGATAAATTCCGGACGTAAGTTAGGATTCAATTTGCTGGATTGAGTCCGCTGTCCCTGCCCGTAACCCCCCCTCCCGTGTTGGTTCCCTGCATAATTTCTTCCCGTTTTACAGGTAAATTGTTTACTCTAGATGCTATAAGAAGAGCCCATCTACATTTCAGTACGTTTGATCGATTAGAAACGAAATTAGCAACAAGGGCTTTCTCCTGGATGTCCAAACCCAGTTGGATGACTTCGTCTTGAGTATAACTCCATAAACACCAGACTCTTGTACGAAGCTGATATCTAAATATACAGCTCACGAAAAGCTGCAGACCATGGGTCATTCCATATCTCTTAACATGTTACGTTGGAACCCTCGATCAACCTTATATTATCACTAGTTTAATGGCCCTGCTACGCATGTTAAAAAGAAATAGGTGAATAACACAATTTTGTTTTTCGTGATTTATTAATTGCGACTGAAAAATCAAATACATTTCATCTAGCAATTTTACATATCAATAAAGGTACACTCCAAGAGGGTAGGTTTACAGCAAAATCTAGCCCTTTATTATATAGCTCAATTAATTAGCACTGCGTTCGATTGCACTTCTATTCACGCAGCACAACTAAATCCAGTGGTTTGTTTCGCTTAAGACGTCGGATTTCACCTTCGTTGTCCAAAACGTAGACCATCTCCGGGTTCACGTGTTTGTGAAGGCGATGTTCATGCTTCCTTGCGTATTTTGCAATAATTTCATAGACTGTCTCCATCCTCAAATCTCGATGAATATCATCGTTTCGCATGTACCAAGGGGCTCCAACTATACTTCTCAGTATTTTATTCTGAAAGGTTTGGATTTTCTTAATATTTGATTTCTTGGCACAGCCGCAGATCTGTATCCCATAGGTCCAAATAGGGCGAAGGATCTACTTATATATAAGCAGTTTGTTGTGAAGAGAGAGATGGGAATTCCTTCCCATTAGCCAATACATCCTTCTTTCTTCTTTTCTATGTGTTTATTCCAGTTTAATTTGGAGTCAAGTGTCAAACCCAAGTATTTAACTGCTTCAGTAAGCGGTATTTTATTCGAATTGATCTCAACATCCAAGATTGGGACTTTTCGGTTAGTGAAGTTGATGTGGGCTGATTTTGATTCGTTCAGCTTCATTCTCCACATCTTGGTCCATTTATAAACCTCAGTAGTAGACGTCTGTAGTTTGCGTGTAGCAGCTTCTATATCATCTCCAACAGAGAGGATAGCCGTATCATCTGCAAAGGTGGCAACAGTTGTGCCTTCTTGTTGGGGTAAGTCCCGTGTGTACAGGAGGTAGAGTACTAAAGAACACAATGAGGGAGTATAATAACAATATTAAAAGTAAAAAAATCGTATATCCCAAATCCCCGAGGAGAGGACCACGTCGCTTGCCCTGGGAGACGCTTCCCCCCGCTGGGGCCCTCCTTCCTTCACTGGCGGGGTCGGGGGGAGCAGGTCGGTTGCCCTGGGAGACGGGGGCGAGAATTCCACCCGCCCAGCGTTACCACCCCCTGAAACGTCGATATACTCTGATAAGCTGGTTTTTATATAGTGTGATGCTACCATTCAAATTTGGTTCCATCCATCTTACTTGGTTGATTAGAACAGAAAATTGGCTTCGGGCTCAACTATCAGGGGCACCCTCGTGAAATTTCCGATGTCCCCGAGAAGCTACCATCCAAATTTCAGCTGAATGTCAGGACAAGAAACGGTGCAACAGGACAATACCTGTAATGATGCAATGAACTGTTGATGGGCACGATGTAGAAATCCATGAAAATTCACATGGATGGAAAATTCAGACAAATGAAATTCAGCCAGGTAAAACAGAGCAGCAACCTTCGCTTCACTTGAACCACAATTATGTTACAAAAGACTTGATAAACTCGATTTCAAAAAGAACTTTTAAACTTTTGCTGTGGAATTGACGGCAATTATATCAGCTGATACTGGGCGACTTTTACTAGGTCCATCCATTTTCACGTTAACATTCGCGTTCAAGAGGTGAGTGACAAAACACAAACATGCAAGCGACTTCGATATTGCACTCACACTAGGATAATGCACACTAGACTACCCTTAGCAACCATAGACATGTGAGTAGAGTTGAAGGGCCATTTAATGCAGAAATAATAAACCTTTCAATAAATTATGCAGCGTTTCTTCCTTTTTCTGTGTGTCTTTAGAAAGTCGATGACTACTGCAAGATGTCGGGTCAAAGAAAGGTCCAAAAAATGTCTTATTCGATCCAACCGAAAAACTACTGTTTTCGGATTCAACCCCACAAAAACCCTAGAATAGATAAAAAGAAGACGCCAACTCGGAGGTCATTTTTTTCTGTAGAAGAGTCTAACTCAATGCATTTGGCAGAAATGCATTCATAGCTGATGTTACTAATTGAAACTTAGCTACGTTGATGGAGCCATCTAGTACAGAAATAATTTAACTTTCTGTAAATTACGCAGCGTTATTTTGTTTTCTCTTTTCCTTCTCCATTTCGGTTGTTAGGTGATTTTGGACATGTCATTGACTTTATCGATCCATTGATTGCACTTCTAACTTGCACAGTCCTCTCAATTACTTCGAAGGCACCACTTTCCTTTCGATCCCCTGTTTAGTTACCGTCACCTCCCCGAAGCAATTCATAAACCATCGTGACCCACAAACTGCACGACTCCCAAAATGAATACTCGGATCAACAATTCAGACAGAGGCTTGAATGTTTAATCTTCCGCCTCCGTTCGGTTTAGGTTGAAATCATTTTTGTGTTCGTCACCCCTCCTCCCGTATTTCCGTTCTGTTTGCAAATTAATGTTTCACGACAGATGAGAGCAGGTGAACAAACAGTGGGCGGCCATCGATTGAATAATCCCACAGGCCCCGTGTAACTTGGATGAGACCTCCCGGGACCGTTTGTTGTTTTATTTTTACCTCCCAGATGAAATTCCTTTTCACGCTTTTGTTCCGCATTGGTGCGTTCATTGCATTTCCAGCTGTATGCGACCGCTCCGCTCCGTTAAGCGACATGGAGAATACGCAGTCACGACAGCTTAATGAACTAGTTCCGTTTTCTACCGTAAATACCTAATGCGAGTTCCACTTCTTCGGTATGTACATCATTATTTCATTTTTGTAACTATAGTAAGTATAGTCCCCATCTACCGTTTCCCCCCTATCGACAAGCACTTACTTATTTGTCGTATCCGCCGCCAGTCAAACAGACCACTTTCTAAATAACTAGGTATAACTTGAATAAAACCTCTATAGTGAACTTCATTTCTGTCTTCTAGCGAAGTTTTGTAGTAAATGGAGCAACTCCAAAAATTCATGAAATGTATTTTCATGAAATGTATTTACGGACGGAAAATAATCAGTTAAGAACCGTCCATTTTTGACGGAACACTCCTGAAGGCGGTTTGAGAGACGTTTAATAAAAATACAAGCCGTACTATATTCTTAAGGTATGCTTATGCAAACACGTAAGTATGTACACCCACATCCATGCATGTGTACACATACGCTCATTTATGTGTAGGGGCTTGAAAATTGGTCGAACATTTGGTAAATTATTATGTGATGTGTTACCATTATAGTACTAATTTAGCTATAATAAAATGGATAATCTTATACTAGCAGTATGTTGTGAGCTCCTATAATAGAGAGGAATTATTTCAATGGAGGTGCTGTTGGATTTGCTTTAATCTGTATTTACATATAACGTATCAGGGTTCAAATTTGAGTTTGGCCAACTAGATTAACTAGATATGGTCATTTTAAAATAATATATTAGGAGACAGTAAATGGAAGGTTGTTGGTTTCGCCAAAAGGGCTGAAGCGCTTAGGTATGTTGATCATAAGAGGAAATGCCTATTAATTTCCTCCTCTCAACCCGAGTAAACTTATTACGTGAATGGCAACCACCATTTCTGTATCAGAATTGACAAAAGCTTATTCGAATAATTTGTTTTTTTTTTTTTTTTACTGTAATGATGTAATTTTTTTAATTGCTTAAGCATTTTGACATTAGATTCGAATTTCAAGCACCGGAAAATGTAATTTTTCCAATTTTTTATTTAAATCTCCTGGGGTTTAAAAGTCGTTTTTGAGAGCTTGAGTCTATTGTGCTGTGAGCTGCCGAAAAGTAGGTCGAAAACGCGAAAAAACGGCCAAAAGTCTTCAAATCGCTTCTTTTTAGCCATGTTTATCAGTTGCAGTTGGTTTCTATTTTCATTTTTTCTCGCTGAATTGAATGAAACCATATTGAAATCTCTATGTCAAATCCTTCACCCAAATCTGGCCGAAAATAGTAACATTTTACCATCCTAATTAATTTTGCATTGAGTTTATTCTATTCTTCCTTCCACAGCATTGTTTTTGTATAATTCTGTTGGAAATGAATCTGAACTCCAAAATCTGCATCAAATCATTGATAAAATTACTCGCATGTATTGTAGAATCATGTAATTTTTTACCGATACGTAGGTATTTCAATAGTTATGTAATTATACTTACAAACTTCAAGACTGCACATCAAACTTGATATTATGTTCAGATCGTTGGATAATTTCAAAATAATTATGTGAAAATGTATGTAATTTTAGAGTATTCGTTAATTTACATCAGATAGTAACTTATCAAAGGAAACAGTCAAACGCAGCTCGTTGCCCTTTTTATCAGAATTTTCAGGAATATCAATATAGGGGAAATGTTAAAATTACCTTTAATGCAGTGGAAAACCCTTGTTGGAAATATTATATCATGGAAAAAATTATGTTATTAAATATAAGATTTCAACTGAAATTGAGGCTGTATAAATATTAACTGAATTTTTAATCAAAATTTCACCCATCTTGGTTTATTGGGCTTATAAACGTGTCCGTTTGCAGCTGATAAATGTAGCTGTTTTCAGGACTCTGCACTTAATTGTTAGCTTAATCATTTCCGTAGGTTTCCACCAAGATATTCCCGTTGGTTTTCAAGTGAATCATAGGAAAACAAAATTTATGAGACGATCTAAACTCGGAATATTCAAGGTTTCCATCAAGGTTTTTCATCAGGTTTCCAATACTTCTGGTCCTTTAAGGACTTTTAAAATGCTACCGAAATTGATTTAGATTCATCATCTACTTTGTATTACCTCTTGAATAGCTATAAAATTTATTACTCAACTGTTCTTGGATTCTGAGAAAATATCAGCTAGCTATCCTAGCCTGTGATTTCTTAATTGTTAGGGGATCATGTGGCCCACGGCTATAAAAAGTGGGGATGAGGTGCCTCACTTACTTTTGAAAGGTGTAGTGCTCTTCTTTTTTAACCGGAGACAAGTTCAAGAATGTCCTTTTTGACCAAAGGCCTCGGGTTTCGTTCAACTGTGCGCTGTGAGCAATGCTCCCATACTTTTTTTTTAAGGCTTCAACCTTTATTAAAACCGTACACCAGCAATTAACAATTAATAAAACTCAATAATTTGCTCCCATACTTTACCAAAGTTTACATATTTTGGGGCTATAAATCACTTATGGCAGCTTGTTGGTCCTGAATTCTCGGGGGGATAAACGCTAAGTGGTGAAATTGTTTGTGTGAGGCCCTGGTTTCAGACTAATCTCCCTCAGGTGCGCGGAGTTCCCTCGAGAACTCTAAACCTGAATGACTCCGATGACGAGATTCCATGTTGCTCTGTAATCAATAAGTTCTTGATTGGATAGGCGCGTTTATTTAGTGGCTCCCGGTTTTCAACATGATTAAATGAAACGAACTTGGTTGAACGGAGTTGCCAAACCCCCAACTGTTATTTGCTATGGATTGCACCCTTCTCTCCGCAAGAGGATAACCACCGCCGCTGATACGAGAATGGGCGGTGGTCTGATTTGGTTTAATCCGTGTTGGCAAACTGTATCCTCATCGCGGGCCCAGCGGGAGGGCGAGTGTTTGTTGTCGTGGGTCCGAGCGAAGGAGGAATCGATAAAGGGGTGGAGACTCAAGGGCCTGCAGCACGTGCAGCGCCACCTCGTCCTGGCCCTCCGTCCTACGAATCCCTTTGTCTGTTTTTTTCCTCTTTTGTTCCCCCCCCCCCCCTTCTCCACGATATCAGGCGACTACACCTTTTATTACCTTCACGTCCCACACACTCACGCACACTCAGCTGAGCCCTGTGTTACTAAGCGCTTCAAAGCGAATAGCGTTACACACAAAAAGGATTAGGGGGAGAGCTTCCTTTTTTCCGCTGAAATACCATTAACCTGCCATCATTAGCTGTTTCGAAAAGGATTGACTGACAACAAAATGCAACGTAAGGGCAATTAATGCATTAATGCGTTGGGGCAATTAATGCAAGGGCTGATTGATTGATTGAATTGCAACCCCCACCCTCACTCTTCACTCTTTCTGGGGTTGTGCAAGTTTGAGCTTGGGGGGTAAAGACTATGAAGGTAATTATCATTACTTCACTATCTGTTCGTAATCACCAATTAGATCGTTGTTTATCTGTTTCATCTCTACTGCACCAACGCAAAGGCCTTGCATTGGGCGTTGCGAAGTGGGTTTCATTTGAATAGATGAGACCTGCCCTCGCCAATATCTACACTTCCTTTGAACTTTACAGATTGTTCCCCCAACCGTTGAGCTTTTCACCACAAACCCCAATTACCGTGTTAAAACACGAGGCAGGTATGTCATGTTTGAATGAGATAATAGTTGGAATTTGATTTGTTCTGGGACACAGGGGCAAGAGTGTCACAATGGTTTGATCCCATGAGAAATCTAATGAGCACGGTGCGATTACATCCGAAAATCTTACATGAAAGTAAGATTAAATCGCACGGGGAATCCGTGGAGTTCTCCAGTCGGTAGTTTCGTTTAAACCTGCTTTCAAGTGTACAGTAGGAGTACTAACAGGTGTGCTGCTCTTGAGGTGGCGGCTTCTTGGTTTGAATATGAAGCCTCTTCTACACGGCTACTATACTAGACGGTATGGGCCACGAAACGAGAGGCTCCGGGCTGTGACGTCACTGCGTCACCACTTCCACCAGCGCTGTGAGGTATCTTCCGGATCTGCGCTTGAATCTCAGTACTCCGATCGTAAAACGTCGTCCTCAGTGATTCCTTCAGAAACTGCGGTACTACACGTCGGGGAAGCCAACAAAATTTGTTCCGCTTCCTTCTTAAAATGTCTCTTTTCTGCACGTTTCCGTGAGTTTTTCGTTTCGTTGTGTGAGTCTCTTTTCTGGTGTTTTCAATTTGTGAATGGGTAAACACAGATGTGGAACAGCATCAGCCTTTAGAACTTTTTTCAATGGCAAACCTAACAACTCCCCTTTCAGATCACGTTTGTAGTCAGAAGCGTAGTAGTTTCGAAGTGCACCCCACAATGGCGCAACAAACCATTTTTTGGAGGGAACAGGCTATAGGACATTTAAAAGACGCTGAGGAACGACTTGAACGCACTCGACGTTAAATCCCGGGACAGCGCTACTAACCCGACCTCCGCTGGGAGCGCTGGAGGTTCGCATCTTATCTTTTCCGCCATCACCTTATCTTTTCGCTGCTGGTAGTTGGACTCCAAGTTTGGAGCGCGAAATTAAAAAACAAGCTAGGGTGCCGGGTAAAACTTTAGATCATCAACTCGTACTTAGATGGTCTAAGGGTAAAGCAGCGTCCCTTTTTTTCCGTGTTTATTATTCTTTGAATACCTAATAATTATTATACACCTATGAGGCCGGTTGGGAAAATCATTTGCTCGACTTATGTTCCGAAGCTTGGTACAATGATGGGCACCGAGGATTCCCATATCGGCAATTTTCCCCGAAAATTAATTCCCGTGGGTTTGAGTGTTGGATTTAGATAGGTAGGTATATACCTATAAGTACCTATTTATGGTCGAGCGGGATGTCCTATTCAATGTAATTATGGAAGCCCCATTCTAATCGACTATGATTTCCACTCAAAACTAGGGCTCATTATATTTTACGCCTCCCTCCCCCCGACAATGTGTCCGGTGAACGGATGATCGAGACAAAGACTAAAAAAAATGAGTAAAATATGGTACCTGAATGAATGAAAACATGATTTTGTTGCTAAATGAAATAAAATGTATCACAAAAAAAAAAAATTTAACTTTAATTTAACTTTTCATATATATACTTTTTTTTTACTCTGGCAGCCGGTTTTCCTCGATCCTTTGAGCTTGATGTGTCGTTTCCTGGATTCCTCAGGAACACGGGTCTTGGCCGGACCAGATCGATTACAAACATAGTACACCAGTTTCTTATTAGAACGTTCCTTTCAGGATGAAACAACGTACTTGGCGTGGAACTCAGCCTCGACAGTTCCCTTCCATTCTTTGAACTCATCATCACTGTTGAATGACAAGTGTTCGTGTTTCAAAGAGACGTCATGTAGTAGTGTTGTTTTAAGTGGAGCCCGAGCTCCGAATTGTTCAAAAACCCGTCACAGCACGATGCACAAACAAGTTTTCGGTCTCTGGTCGAAGCTGTCCTGTGAAAACGCAAGTTATGCCTCTGAAGGCTTTTCTCGTCTTTCACGACCGCACCGCAGGCCTCGCACTTCATTATACGCCAGTTATTATACTTATATTATACTATTATATATTATAATAAATAAATAACTCTATAATAACTAATAATAATCACACCATCAAAAGAAACAGTTGATTTTTCTGATTTACGAAATAGTATATAGGTAAAAGAAAAGGTGATGGCGGTAGCTGGTTATTGGTATAGCAACCAACATACAGATAAGATGCGAACCTCCAGCGCTCCCCGCGGAGCTCGGGGTAGTAGCGCTGTCCCGGGATTTAACGTCGAGTCTCATTTGGAGGTGATTGGTATGCCCGTTCCATTTCCGCAGATGGTGGACCCGTTCACAGAATGCTGATTGTAATTTGACAGTGTGTGCCCTTCTGTTAACATTCAAATAGTAGCTGCCGTACGCTCTTGATGGGAGATAGTCGTTCTAAATACTTCTGATTTGTATGGGAAAATCATCCTACAAAACATGAACATCTGGAAGAATCCTAAACTCCATTAAAACTGAATTGGAGAGGAATAATCGCAGCTCCACTTATCAAATAGAACTGATGATACATTTCACCCCAAGGAAAATTAAGGGAGATACAAGGGAGATAGTCGTTCTAAATACTTCTGATTTGTATGGGCAAATCATCCTACAAAACATGAACATCTGGAAGAATCCTAAACTCCATTAAAACTGAATTGAAGAGGAATAATCGCAGCTCCGCTTATCAAATAGAACTGATGATACATTTCACCCCAAGGAAAATTGAGGTGTCCACATTATGAATATGCGTAACGTAATTGTTGAGGCAAAATGGATAGGTATTTTCTCTGGAGGGTGATTAAATATTGCTGCTTTAACTTCCACGATCCATTTTGGAATGAGAAACTGGAAAGCTTCCAACCACCCTATAGTGTATTAGCTGAATATAGGTCCACCGTTGATTTGACCTACGTTCCATTCCATTTTCAATCACACTCAATTGATCTAAGAGCTTTCAAATGGAATTTGTATCGTGCCTCATATTGTTATCATTCTTAATCAATTCTTGATCAATTACGATAGTTGGTTGTGTTGACGTTATTGATGCCACGTTGTGAATAGAATGGAGGCTCATCAACCTAACACGATCTGTATTACTGCTTTATATTTATTAAACAGCCGTCCTGGTATTAAAATTGGGTGACCTATTTTGATCAAATGTAAAACGAAGAACTTGAGGGAGTGAAGAAGAAGAAGAAATACGTTTATTAGTAAGAAAATGCACAATAGGAAAATAGTTTTGGATACAATAAATAATTACCAGCTTGGTTAATTAACCGTCTGCTGGGAAGTACGAGACTAAAAAATGACAATTAAAAAAAAAATAAATAAATAAACTGGGAACATTACGAACAGGTTTTTGATTGATTTTCTTGGATGAGTAAGCGAAACATTCTTCTGAAAAGGCCGAAAGACTCGAGAGATAATATAACGTTAACTACCAATTGAACTCCATGACTAAAAATAGTCTATAACGCCACGCCCGTAGAAACCAACCAGTGACGACCAATCTGGACCATTTATTGCTTCAATAGCTTGGTCTCGGGAGAGAGACGGAGTACCGAAGTAAGGTCAGCGGATTTCGGTGAGGGCAGGGCAAGTGCATAGAAAATGCCACAAATCTTCCCTCTCATGCAAATTGCACATAGAGCATAAGGTTGAATGTCAAACTACTGGCATTTTTCAACTAGCAAAGTTTTCAAAAATTAAACTACTCCTAAAAGGTCTCAACAATTTGTGGTGATTTCTGGGTAGCGTAGGGTTGAGAAAATACACCAGGCAAAAATCAAAGTCCATTTTTAAGCTCAAAAAGGTCTTATTTTCAAATTCTGAGCCCACGGTAATTACCAATATCGGCACGGTAATTACTGGCAAGTCCATGGTAAAATGCCTCTTAAAATCATGGCTAGTGGTGGCATACTTCAAAAATAATAAAATTGGTAAATAACAGAAACACTATTAAGCGGATTATAAACACTTTTATTAGATTAAAAAAAATACTTGAACACTTTTACTACTTACAATACTTCCAAGGTGAGGTAAAACCTTTTTTTTCTAGTCATGCAGTCTTCCTCAATCTCTGTTCGTTACTGGCTATTTTATGTCCTAAATATACTGGAACAAAAGGCACCTTAATCTCATGAACTAGTTGCAATATCACTTGTAATAATAATCCTATCAAGTCACCAAACACGTTTCTACGGTATACTTTTTCAAAAAGCCCTTCCGAATATTGCCCATATATTGGTAACAAACGGGACAACAACCATAGTTTTCCTAAACTTATTATCACATGTAACGAAATCTTAAAACTATTTCAGTCTATCTATCTTTCATTCAAGTCTTACTATTCAAGTAAATAAACGTTTCATTCAAAAAACGAGTTCAGGAAAGTCACCAAATTGAATATTTTCAACGACTGGTTGAATGAGATAATTTTCTAGTTTTCGTACTATCATGCGAGAATAGTTACGTGACACTTCTTACATGCTGAGGTAATAGAAGTACTTTTAAAGTAGTATACAAGTTTTGCTTATGTGAACATATCTGGTTAAACAGGACAATTCATACACAGGAAATCAATGTACTTAGCCTCTTCAACCGTCAATGGCGGTTAGAAATCGGCAGTGGTGGGGATTTCATCACATACAACACCCCTTCTCTGAAAATCTCTTGCCTGTCAGCAACGTCTGCCCAAAAGAACGTGTTTTTCCCAGTATGTGTGTATTTAAAAAAAATCGTAATAGAATCATAAATACTTGGGTACCAATATTTTTCGCTCAACACCGCCACCCAGTTCAGTTCTTCTCTGGACAGGTTCTGAAACGTCGGTGCTCTGTTAGCCTAAGAGGACGCTTTTTTAGCTGAGGGTTGAATTATTTCTTGTGATGGGCTACCAACAACAGACTCCTCGGTGGAAGGTCATGGAACTGAAGGTTGTTCAGTCTCCTAAAGAATCTTTCGACTGCTGAAGTTGGAGGTCTCACTAGAGCTAGAGTTACAGGTACACCGTCATGGGGTGACACTGGAGGCGTATTTGAATGTACTCAAACCATGTTTTTTCTTTTTTACTCTCTCGGAATTCCCTGACAGTCTCTCTATTCTCTTTTCTGCGAACCCTTTTCTCTCTTGGCTTGAGGTCAGCAAACATCTTGATTTTTCCTCCTTTCTTTCTCTGGATGTAACGCCGCAGTCTTTCTTTTTATCTGTCCTCTTCTTGCAGTTCATGGTCAGCTTTCCTTCTTGCTCTTCTTTCCCGTTCAGCGTCTCTCTTATTTTGAAGTTTTTGTTCCCGGGCTAGGTTGCATTTTGGGCAACCTCGATCCATTTTCAAAAGCCATATAACTCTAAACAAGATTTGAGGTTTTTTAGAATTCACTCCAACGGTCGCTCAACTTCGTATATTCATTACTCTCAAAACCAGCAGATATATGTTGTAGTACTCCCCCAAATGACCCCTTCCTTCCCCATTCATTTTTGTTATCATTTTATCTGGAGATCACCCCTTTCTACCTGGCTTCCAGCATTACTAGATATCTGAAATACCTATTCTTGGTAAGATCCATGGTAAGAATGAAATTACCGTGGTTTTTATTTGCAACTTCCCATGTTCCCATGGTTTCTGATCATTCCACTATTCTACTTGAACAATACACATCTTCCCTTCTCAGGCATTGCCATTACAGTGCAAATGAACAACTCTGAAGTTAAAAATCGTATTTTGCGACAGCCACGGTAATTACAAATTGGAACTTTCAATGCATGAAATCGTGATATAATTTGCAATTTGACTCAATTCAACAACTGTTCCTTGAAGATGAGAGCCGTCTCTTTGAGTCAAGACCAAAAGTTTAAGGTAGGATGCTTATGTATTGAGTTAAGATGTCTGGACACGAAATTTGCCCGTAGTTTGACATTCACTCATAAATCCACTGAGCATGCTGAAAAGGGTTTTGCATTCAGGTTAACCATCTCTGTCCTCACCCTAAATAACCATCTGTCGGCGAATAAAGAAGCCCCCGAGTCCCTGATTAAAGTAACACATGTGTTCTGACGATCAAGCTCTCTATATAACGTAAATTATTCTGATGATTCTGCCCGCTGCCAGAACGAAGCCCGACGATCCTTCTTGAAGCTCTCTTGTAGAATCCTCGAGTCCCTTCTAACCACAGCCACATCAAGGGAAGGAAGGCTGTTGGGTAAATCAAACCTGGCAGAGAGTACCTGCAATTCTTAGCCCACCAGACATTAGCACGTATGACCTCCAGAGCAACAGCATGAGGCAGACGGGAGGGGGGCATACCCAAGATCTTGCACAGATAATCATGGTGCACGTGCATAGCAAATGCTGAAACAGGGTCAAGTTCTGTCTCCAAGTAATGTAGGTAACTGGGGCTACACCTTGGGAGACAAAATAGCTTCTTAATAAATGCTCTCAACAGCCTTTCCACCTCAGCAAATTCACGAAAGCCCCATATCCGAGCAGCATAACAGAAAGCTCCTCTAAAATTGCTCTGAGTATGTCCATTTTCCTCAGAAGAGGGATATCTGGGCTGGAGAAAACAGCTCCAAATGCCAGGTTCATAGCAAATTTGGCAGCCTGCACCTTCCATTTTAGGTGTTGGGAGAATGATATCCGTGGAGTAAGCGTCACTCCCAGATAAACATATTCACTGACAATATCTACTGTCTCCCCGCCAAAGCTCCAACTCTCGTCCTTTCTGCTTCTTTCACCGCCTTGAAATTTCATAATCTTGGACTTTGCCAAGTTGACCTCCAAACCCCACTGAACACAATACTCCTCAAGAGAGTCAATAATCTGCTGAAGTTCACTGGGGCTCTCTGCCAGTACCACCATGTCGTCCGCATACAAAAGCACCCTCACCAGCCCTCCACCCAGCTCCCCACCAAACTCCAGTGATTCTTCCAGGTCATTCACAAAAATAGAGAATAGCAGTGGGCTCAGTGGGCAACCCTGCTTCGCCAGAACCAACTGGAAACGATTCAGACCTTCCCTCAGGCAGCCACACACATGACGAAATCTTTGAGTATAAACTTCGAAGAACCCTGATGAACCTGGATGACACCTCCACATTAAAGAGTTTGCAAAATAGTAAGTCTCTGTTGACTGTGTCGAATGCTGATCTTAGGTCCACAAAAAAGGCATAGAGCCTCTGTCTTGGGTGCTGAAGACGCAGCTGAGCAAGACCTGTTAGGACAAATGTGGAATCAATCACTGAGTAGCCCTTACGAAATCCAGCTTGGGCCTGTGAGAGAACGTGAAACTCCTCCACATACATCATCAGTCGGTTAGCCAACTTACATGATAGTATCTTGGCCAAACAGTTAATCAACGACAGCCCCCTGTAATTTGCCACACAGGCAGGGTCGCCTTTTTTGTGCAGAGGAAAGATCACTGCTTCTCTAAAAGACTGTGGAACTATCCCCATCTCCAGTATTTTGTTGTAAAATGCCAGCAAAATTTGATGGAACTATATACAGGAGTACTTAAAAAACTCAAAGGGTATCCCATCTTCACCAGGGGCCTTGTGGTTCTTCACAGTTGTCAGTACCTTCTCTAGCTCTGCTGTTTCTGTCGGATCATCTGGGATTGCTGATGACAAAAAACAAAAATCAGAGAGGAACCTGATGCTTCTGGATTTGAGAGATTTGTGAAATGCTGAACCAACTCTTGCTAACGGAATGATGTGTGAGGACTCGAACGAGGTTTCCTGAAAATCTTAACCAAGTCCCAAAACTCTCGACTGTCATGAACCTTTTTGAACTTTGATCCCAGGTCTACAAAGAATTCTTTCTGCTTGGAAGATAGAATACTTTTGTACTCTTTGTTGGCCTCAAGATCATTAAACGGGACTCAATTTCTTCTGAATCGGTGTCCACAAACAGCCGTAGCAAGTTCATGGACCTAGTCCTAGCATGCTCGCAATCCCAATCTTACCAAGGACGTTTTTTATTGAGTTTCTCTCGGGGTTATGGATGCGCCGCAGACCTTATCACGTCCACTATTGAGTTGGCAGCTTGGTTCACATCCACGAGAGAGATTTTCGGAATGGTTATCTTGAGACGGGTATTATATTTTTCCTTCTTTGCAGGCATCCATTGTAAGCGAGGAAGCAGTGGAAATATGGGATCAGGGGTTGTCCAGTGCACAGAGAGCAAAATCGGGAGATTGTCCGAATAAGTCCCATCACCCACACAAAAGTTCGCTAGGTATAACAGCACATCAAGAGCAGCACAGACGAGATCACACACTGAGGCACCCTGCTGTGAAATGAACATGAACTCGCCACTCGAATTCCCAACAGATCTTCCATTGAGTACTACGAGCCCAGCGTCCTCAAGAATCTCTAACAGTCTTCTTCCGCAAGAATTGAGTTTATCGTCTTTGGAGTTCCGAGTAAAATGGAGTGGCCCAATGTCCACTGGGAGGTCCCCTACGAGTATACTTCGTTCTGCAGCAATACGCACCTTAAAGTCTCCGCCCAAGACAAATGGAGTCTCCGATTTTTCGATGAGGATATGCTTCAACTTTTCAAAGTCTGTCTCCCAGTCGTTGCAAATTGAAATAGCTCCCAACCAGAAAACATAATGGTCGACAAAAAGATTATGAAAATGTGACTCATCCTCAGATAATACTATACGTTTCTATTGAGGCAAACACCGGAAATGACTTTATATAACTGAAAAAATTAATATTATTTTTCTTGTTCTTTAATCCTGAGATATTGTAAAATAAAATCGACATCTTGTAATCCTCTTCCCTCACTAAAGATCTTAAATTGATTTCCCTGCAGACGGTTTCTTCTCATAACTCCCTCGGAGGTATCTGCTGCGACAATGTCAGTCCCAAATGAGCTGTTTCATCCATAAGCTTTGTAACCACAGAAGACAGGTCGACATCCTTCAAGTACCGGATCACTTCGCCATCCGTATATGCGTGGAGACCCCCCAAATCGTACCAGCAGTAGGCCTTATCTTCAATGAATAACTAGTCACCTCGGACCTGGCATATTGTTTCGGGCTTAACCTTGCGTATCTCCGCCCTCACTCTCAATAGTTTGGATCTCTTACGCCTTATGGCGTTCCCTTTAAACACACCGCCCAATTAATCACATTCCATTATTCGCGTTCAGTTACGAGGGAAACTAGGAGTGTACTGGCATTCGGTTTTGGGTTACCCAATGCTCGGACTGAATCAATCTGCAATTCACCTTGAGCCTGGAGAACCTCCACAAAGAACCTCTTTATTACCAGAAAAAGATCATCCCCTTTCTTAAAATTTAACCCTCTCAACACAAGATTATTTCTCCTAGACACCTGTTCAAGTATGTCGAGGCGATGATCCCTCTCGCAGATAATTGCTTTAAGAACTTTAATTTCTTCCCTCAGCTGATCGTTCTCGGATTTTAGACTCCTCAGATCCGCTCGAAGCGATTCGGATTCCTTCCCACTTACTACTCACATCTTCCCCCCTCAAAATTTGTTGGTTTAATTTTCAAGATACGTAGAATCCAAAGATCGGATAAAAAACAGGTCGAATTATTAAAAAATCAAAATCTCATAAACGTTCGATGTAAGTGTTTATTCGGAAGAATACTTTCTGAACTGGATCGTTCCAATCTTTCCTAACTACTGTATCTTGCTGTGTTTGTACCAAGTTTTCAAATATCAAGATCCTTCCTCGATTAAGAATTTATTTAAATACCTATATAATATGAATAAATATAAAATGTAATATGAAATATAGTATAAATGAAGAGCATATTTCTTTGTGGAAAAGCAACCGGGAATCGTAAAAGAGGGAGATCTTGAACGAGAATCACATGTTCTGGACTAATAGACAAACGACTGCAGAACTCGACATTATTGGAGCATGTTTCTTGTACAGGAAATTTTTCTTCGCAGTTAGAGGGTAGTTTTCTGTTATATTCAGACTTGAATGAGTGTTGTGAATCAAATTAGTTCGTTCCGGCTGCTATACGGTAATCCATTCGATCACCAGATCTGTTTCCAATATGAGTGGAAACAATAGATGAAGACATCACATCCCTGGAGCAAAATCGATACTGTAAGAATATATTAGTCACAACGCTATCTCCCAAGCTTCAATTTAGTAGAGTCAATTCAAATCACGAGGAAGCGGTTTTTTTCTAGTGTTTTTAGTTCATCTCACTAAATGTCAGTTGTTCTATTCGTGGGTTTATGGTTTACGGTCTGAATGCACTCAGGAAGCATTGTCTCTGGCGGTTCAGTCCAGTTCTGGTAGACCAGTGATCCGCCTAGGAGGAATAATTCCTTAGAAATTATTTCTAATAAACAAATAATAAGACTTTATTCGCTAATTTGCAGCGTTTTTGTACGAGTTATTTGGATTTGTGGAAAAATTCACAGGTTTTGCATCAGGGTAATACACTTGTTCACAATTCATTGCTTGTTCGTGAATGGTTTACCAAAAACCAGCACTTTAGTGATACCCAAGCTGCATAGTCGTTAGACGTAGAACCGGGGTATTTTTCCGCATTCCACAAATAAAGAAATCCTTAATGCGGAAAATATTCATGATGTGTTGATAATCACGTTTATAAGTGTGGTCGTGCAAAAACCGCACATGTGGGCGTCCCTGTAATGCATGATTAATCTTTAAAAATAGGTTTTGGTCAGGTAGATCTGGACCACTCCACTGCGCGGTGCTCGCTTAACTGCTAAAATTATTGCCGAAGTTTTAATCACCTGTGGAACTGGTGAAAACTAATTACAGCCCCGACGAAGCATTCAAACCAAGATCCTGGTACTCCTCCTTCTCTAGTTGATATCTCTTGAAAGTGAGAGAGAGAGAGAGAGAGAGAGAGAGAGATTGATTGATTGATTGAAGATTTTTATTTTGCCATCAGGGTAGGTTAGGGCCTTAGGGCCTAGGGTAGGGAGGGAGGGAGGGAGGGAGGGAGGGAGAGAGAGAGAGAGGGAGAGAGAGAGGGAGAGAGAGAGAGAGAGAGAGAGAGAGAGAGAGAGAGAGAGAGAGAGAGAGAGAGGAGCAAGCAACAAACAACTAGACGGCTGAAGCTCATCCAAAATTTATAGCCGCGAGGGAGGACGGTTCCGGAAGGAAATTCGTCGGGGGCTGGGAAGAGCGAGGTCACGCTGGAAAACTTTTGCCAAACTGGGGCAGCCCAGCCGAGCCGGGGCGGGTGCACCATCGACCGTGTTTGTCGGATGTAGGATTCCCAGGAGCGCCCGCCCAATCCCCTTTCATGTACAACCGCCCAATATCCCATCTGGGGCTATTTATTAAGCTCCATTCCCCTTTTTTTACTGCTCTTATCTCCCCCAACCTTTTCCCTTTTGTTTTGGTCTCTCGAACTCTGTATATCTTTAGCAAACTTTCTTGAAAATCATTGATAAGTAATTCCGAAATTTAAAATGAAAATGTTTCCAAAATTTCCTTTATGGATATCGGTTTTGGGAGCTGGAGTGTCTCTACGTGCTTATTAGCTATCGTGGTATCTAAGAAACGGCTAATTTAGCGCCTACTTTTGGGTGTTGTAATAATTACAACACTACAATTATTGTTTGTTGTAAAAAATAGTACCTGTAGATAACACTCCCCTGATTCTAGCGGTGCACGAGATATCTAGATGATATGGCTAAAAAAGAGATGCTTTTGTTAACCAAGTACAAATTTCAACTTGTCTTGCCTACAATTGACCGGTACGCCATCAATCATCATCATCATCACACTATATAAAGACGAGCTTATCAGAGTAAATCGACGTTTCAGGGCGGGTGGAATTCTCGCCCCCGTCTCCCAGGGCAACCGACCTGCTCCCCCCTCCCCCGACCTGCTCCCCCCTCCCCCCGACCCCGCCAGTGAAGGAAGGAGGGCCCCAGCGGGGGGAAGCGTCTCCCAGGGCAAGCGACGTGGTCCTCTCCTCGGGGATTTGGGATAGACGATTTTTTGACTTTGCATATTGTTATTACACTCCCTCATTGTGTTATTCAAATATTTCTTTTTAACCTGCGTAGCAGGGCCATTAAACTAGTCAATAGATAAAATCCAACGTCTCCAAATCTCTCCATTTTCTGATGTACTCCTGAGGTATTATCTTCTTGTTTGTGCAATTGCTCTTCTCTTTATACATCATCCTTAATCATTGGAAATGATGAACCAAACATAACCTTTTATTTCAAATGTTAATAATTGCGGGGATTTGCTCATGGAAAAAACGCTTCTATTTTTAAAATTTCTCAACAGTATATAATACGAAAACTCTCAATGCGGACGGAGGAGGGCATTCTGGGATACATTAATGTAAATTAGGAATTGATCCCAAACATGAAAGCTACACGTCCCCGCATTCATAATTCGGTGTGAGAACGAACAATGCGACCTCGAGGGAATTCGTGAGCTGGATAAGGGAAATAAACCCTAGTGGGAATGAGGCCAACGACCGAATATGAGCGGAGTCAATAAGACGTTTTCAATGACTGATAGTGTTTGTCGTCGTCGTGTCTACGTTTTTATGTCGGGGGCCGAGGGAGGTGGGGCGGCTCCAGCTGTTTTTATATAACGTCGCCCGGTTTACCCGGCTTTTGATCAGGATGGTCACTCAGGGTGTTTCCATATACAGGGTGTTACATCTATGTGAATGTCACCAACCAGGTACCCTTTCTAGAGCATATTTCTGATCGACGTTGCTCCGTTATTCATTAATGGTTGTGGCTGTATGCTGGTACGGTACCGTCCTCTAAAAGGCTACATGCCGGTATAGTACCGACCTCTAAAAAGCGATAAGCCGGTACACGAGAAAATTCAATGTTTCTCATCTTTCTGCTCATCTCCTTTACTTGAGTCAGATAGCAGATACAAAGATAATGAAATCGCGTGTTGTGTTTCTTGTTGAATCGGCGAAGATCATCTCATTTTTCTTGAGTCAAGTAGGAAGATAATGAAATCGCGTGTTGTGTATCTGTTAAATGATAACCGAATATAGTGCGAGATAAGTGTTCGCTTCAGCGAATTTGTTTATTAATTATTAAAAGTCGAAATTGGTGTCTCGGCCAGGTATTCTCTAAATTCATTTTATCAGCTGTTATTTCCAAATGGTTTTGAATGTCGGTTGTTGGTGCTTATTCAAAAAATATATTGTTCTGAAAAATTGTCCGTGAAAGTGTTCTTCTTTTTTGGAGTTATTATGAAGTTCCATTATTCTGTTAAATTCTCTCTCTAATAATTACGATTTAGTGTTGTTAGGGTTTGAGAATCTAACAATAAGGTTCCGTTTTCGTTAGAAACGGATCAATTAGAGTGCCTATACGTTTTGTATGGTTTTCATCCCCTGTTCACTCTGTAACGGCGTGTAGCCTTTTAGAGGTCGGTACTGTACCGGCATAAAACCTTTTAGAGGTCGATACTAAGCCGGCACATAGGTCGGTGCTATACCGGCATTTTGCCTGTTAGAGGTAGTTACTGTACGGTATGTAGCCTCATCCATTTGTTATTATTATCATTTTCTGCTTATCATTTTCAATAGTGAACCTTTGTAATCGACGAATAAGAAGAAAGTTAACGCTCACAAAATTTGTTATTATTCGTTTCACGATGCGTAGAATCCGAAAAATGAATTTAAAAAAATCGGCCGTCCGGAGATTTTCTGCAAAACTTAGTGAAGCCTGGGTCAAAAATCGAATTAAATGTCAAATTTTATGGGTCCATTCGGATCTGAATTTTCGGCATCGACCTTAGACAATCCTAAAGGGTGAAATCAAAGGGCTGAAATGCCTAGAATCTGAATATCGAAAACTTTTGAAATAACACTATTGTTTTTGTGTTTGTGACTGATTGACGTGCCTCCAGTGAATCGAATGGGCCCTACCTAGCTTCATGTTTATCCGTTCGCTCTTGATAAGGGGTAGAGCTGAGACAGAAGGCTGAACAGGAACACGACTGCGAATGTGAACGTGCTTGGACATGGTAGAAATCGTCTAGTGTCATGTGAGGATAAGATCAGCTGATATAGTTGCTGTAAAATTTTGTATCCGGAAACGAGTTTTTCAATATAATCGTGGTGCAAGATCTGTAGATGATCATTCTTGTCAGTTGAAGCCGAACGCTCGAGAAAAAAGTTTTATAGATCACGAGATTACGAGAAAACTAGGTTACGTCTTGGTATATTATTTCCAAGTTAAGATTATGTACCGTTTTTTCGTTTTTCTCAAGTGTAAAAGTTTGCATGAGAAAATCTCGACTTGGTACGTTGTCCCTTTCATCCACATCAATTCATTTTAGGCGAAACACTTTCCTCAATAAAAACTTTTTAAGGCGTGACACATACCCTTTTAAACGTATATCGTGTCTGTACTAACGTGTCTATTTCAAGAGAACGGCTGTTGGAATGACTTTTTTAAATATTTTGCTTAGTTTACGATATCGTAATCCGCGGTCACAGGTGACATCACGCTCTGTGTATACGATCAATTGATATCTCGATCAATGACCCCTTGACTTCTCCACATGGTTAGATAAGCGGTCTACAAACTAGCTATATCAACGGAAATGTTTAGGTATGATTGTGATAAAAATATCGTGGTAGGATAGTGTCACTCTCGTTTTTCACCCTAAGTCGTGTAGTAAAACTCAAACAAAATTACTGAACAGCATTAGTGGAGAGCGGGAAGACGATGGTGGGTACATCACTCGAGGAGACGAGGCAGCTGAATGCTTGTTTTATTGGAGATTGAATCGGCTAGTACAGTTTGTCCAACGATACCTTTTTGTATCATCTTACTTTTATTGAGCACCAAAAAGTCAAATTTAATCATTTACGGAGGAATATACGGAAGTGGATGATGATGAACACTAAAGTGTGGCACATGAATTTTACTTGTTTTTTAACGCTGATTCACGTGATGCTACCTATTTATTGAAACGACTCAATTTTTGCGGAATAATGACCGCAATTTGTTTGTTTCTCGTGAAAAAATCATAATTTATGTCAACTTTCAACTCCCAGATAAAGATGATTTTTCACTTGATCACTGAAAAAGGTTTCAATCTCCTATTTTTACATTTTTTGAAATAGCTCGAAAATTGACCCACGTCACCATCTGAAAGCAAACGCCTAAAATTAAAAAATTGACGCGAAATTATTTATTATAATTGTTTATTTTGCGTCCTTTATTTTATTTTGGGCGCCTGTTTGTAGATTTCTACGGGGATTAATTTTCTTGTCAGGTTGAAAAATGTAAAAGCAAAAGATTGAAACATCTTAATCTTCAGTGATCAAGTGAAAAATCATCTTAATCTGAGAGGTGACAGTCGGCATAAATTATGATTTTTCAAGCAAAATAAACAAATTTGGTCATTATTCCGTAGAAATTGATTCAAATTAAGAAACGAATTAAAAAACAAATAAAATTCATGTGCCACACTTTAGGGTTCACCATCGTCCACTATTTGACACTTTTTTTTTTTTTTTTGACATTTATTTATTTATGACCGTTATGTTACATAACATACCATATTGACACAGAATTAAACACATAATTTACAGCTTTTAGAACTTAATTATTAGAAAGTTCAACGGGGGAGATTACAGATATTTCAGGGCGGTTTATTTTTTTTAAATTCATGTATAGGATTTATTAGTTACTGATGATGTTTGCTATTCGTGAGTAAGGAAATTACAAAAAATATAGCGGGGACGTTTTAATCGAGGCGTTGTAGGAGGAAGAGAAAGGCCTTCTGAAGCTAATGGGTTGATATGGTCTCGGTTGTTTCGGATGAAGTTGGTAGTATGTTTGGTGAGAAGTTCGTTGGGTGAGGAGATGTTGAAGTCATCATAAATAGTTTTATTTCGGACGTAAGGTGGAGTGTGGATGATTCGATGCTGGAGGGTTGCGTTTTGTTGTTGTTCAATTCGGCGGAATTCTGATTTTGAACATGTCCCCCAAATTGGAAGGGCGTAAGTCCAAATAGGACGGATGAGGGACAAGTATATCCTAACTTTATTCTGTATTTGAACGTTAGGGTTATCTATTATTGATTTTAGCTGGTTCGTTCGGATTTTTAATTTTCGGAGTAGCAGAGTGATGTGGTCGTGGAAAGTTAGCCGTTGATCTAATATTAGGCCAAGATAGCGGTGAGAAGTAGATGAGGGGATGATTTCGTTGAGATAGGTCAAGGGGTGATTTGTAAAAAACTTTTTATAGGTGTATGTTACTGTTTTTGATTTGATGGGGTTTATTTTGAGCCGCCACTTGGTGCACCACTGGCCAAGATTCTCAATAAACTGTTGTAGTCGAGCCGTTGCCGATTCAGAGTCTGGGCAGCTAACAGCATACACTAAATCGTCAGCGTAGAGTGCGGAGAAATCAGGCGAATTAGGGAGCGGCAGATCTTGGCAATACAGAGTATACAGGTATGGTGAAAGACAACCTCCCTGGGGAACCCCTGCACGTATGGGTCTAATCGTGGAGGATTGACCTTGAACCGACACTTGAAACGTTCTACCAGTCAAGTAGTGTGTGATCACGCTGAATAAGTTGTTTGGCATATGTGGTCTTAATTTATTGAGGAGCCCGTCGTGCCATAGCCTGTCAAAGGCCTGTTCGGCGTCGAAATATATTGCCCTGCATACATGTTTGTTTTGATAGGCTGATTTTATGTAGGAAGTGATGCGTTGAAGTTGTAGTGGACATGACAGTGATTCTCTGAATCCGAACTGCTGGTCCGGGATTAAATGGCCGGTAAAGTTCAAAAAGTGCGGGAGTAGGAGACGTTCAAAAATTTTGGAGAGCAGAGAGAGTAAACTGATCGGTCTATAGGAATCTAAGTCATTGTCTGCCTTATCTGGTTTGAGGATCATGATCACACTGGCGTGTTTCCATTTTCTGGGGAAATATCCTATTCGCACCGCGGATGTGTAAATATGTGCTAAACGGGCGATCAATTTTCGTGGAGCATGTAAGAGGAGGGACCGAACTATTAGATCGGGTCCAGGAGCTTTTCTTCCAGACGATCTTCTTAAGATTCTTTGGACGTCTTTAACGGAGAAGAATATGGCTGGCGAAGGGAAGCAACTTGTCAACGGTTCAGCTGGTGACCCAGGATGGGGGTTGAAGCGTGTTTCAAGCATGTCTGCGAAGGCTGTAGCTTTTTCTGTAGGAAGGGAGAGCCATCGTTGCCCGAGTTTTATTTGAGGAATGGATCTGCGGCTTTTGGTCAGAGTTTTAGTTTTGTGATAGAGAGAACCGTTTTTTGCATTGAGGGACAGAATTTTTTCACGAAGTTTATCATTTTCTATATTAGCTACCTCAGCTTTTAGCGCATTCCCAAGTCTATTGGCCAGTTGCTTATCACTTGGATTGCGAGAGCGAATATAACGACGTCTTGCTCTTTTTCTTTCGAGCCATACTTGTCGGACCTGCGGGGGGAATTCTAAGTTCGGTTTCACTTTGATGGTGCCTTTCGGGGCAGCATGACCAGCAGCCGTTGTTAACAGGGTAGTGAGTTTGTCGATTTCATTATCAATATCTTGTTCACTCACCAGTGCAGTTCGATCACACAAGTTATTGTTGATATGTTCCTTATAGATCTCCCAGTTCATTGGATTTCGAATGAGGGAGGGCTTTGTCATGAAGGTCTTTGGTGTACCATGCAGCAAAGTGTGCACTGGAAAGTGATCAGAAGACAGATCTTCAACCACTCTGGTATGTGTCGTGTGGTGGGAAAGTCCTTTAGATACAAAAAAAGTCAAGGTGGCTGGGACGAATGTTAGGTCTCGGATCATAACGTGTGGGCACACCTGCATGTTCAATGTGAAGATTGTACCTTCGGCTCCAGTTTTCCACAAGAATACCGTAAGGATTGGTAGTTGGGGAGTTCCATGTTGGGTGCTTTGAATTAAAATCTCCTCCGAACAGGAATGTTGGTCCCAATTCATGCAACACGCCCAATAAAGTTGCCATTGAGAGATTCCTATTGAGACGTCTGCATTGTGGAGGAACGTACACTGCTCCCAACTGTACATCCAAACCACCTTCTAAGTGTATTATACAACGGGCTACCTGCAAATCTGGCTCCCTTATGGGCAGTAGTTCCGACTGGTTAATTTCCAACCGTACCAATAGGATGGAGCCTGCACATCCTAATTCGTATGCATCGTAGGCTATGTACGATTTATATCCAGGTAAAGTCCATTTAGCATAAACAGGTAGCTTAACCTCGGATAACATTACTATGTCAATTTTATGCATTGTCACATGAAGAAGAAGTTCCTGAAATTTATTTCTGATAGATTGAGCATTCCACGTCATGACACGGAGCACCGAATTGTTTGTACTCATGGTTTTAGTAATGATAGAAAGTCGATACTTTTAATTGAAGCTGAAATTTCTTCCTTTAGTGCTTGCATTATTTGCTGAATGATTGTCGAGATTATATCGCGAATGATTGGGCCGAATTCGGATGTGTCGGCGCTACTTGTGAGCTTATTTACAACGTCACTGTACTTCACATTAGTCCTAGGTCTGAATATCTTATCTGTTTTTGAAGTTATAGGTGAAGTGGATGACTGTGAGTTAGAGTGAGCCGGAAGCGGGGGAAAGTTTGCATTAGAACCAAGAAGTGATGATGTTGAAATATTTCTCGATTTTTTTAGAGATTTGGTGCTATTACCAGCCAATTTACAGTACGTCGGACATCCTTTCCAGCTTGAGGCATGGTTCTCTGCACAGTTGACACATTTCCTCTCATTAGGGTTAGAGGGACTGAATACGTGATCTTTTGTTTCATGAAATCCCGCACAGATTCCACATCGAGCCGGGCGGGAGCATTGTCCTCGTGCATGGTTCCACTGTTGACAACGCTTACAGTGAATAGGACCTGCTCTCGGCTTAAATTCTTCAATAGTGCAAGAAATGTACCCTAGGTGCCTAATAGAGAAAACAGCTGTTAAATCTTCTACGGGTTCAAGATCAAGATAGTATATTGGCATTAGGGTTCCCTTTAGATCACCAGTCATGTGTTTCGCATTCACGACTTGTTTACAGTTGATCCCATATTCGGTAAACAGTTGGGTAGCAATAAAGTTCGGGTTCATATTAGCTGGAAATCCTCGGAGAACAACTCTTTGAGGCCGGTTTTCTTTTGGTAGAAAAGTGTGGAACTCGATGTCATGACATTCAGTAAATTTGGAAATGAATGAGCGATAAAGATCTTGGGAGCTAGGTGTAATACGGAACTCTCCAGCAGCAAGAGTTTTTATAAAGGCTGTTTTATCGATCACGCGGACAAGTTTAATGAAATCTTCGACATTGATCGTGTTTTTAAGGGTACAGGTGATTCTCAAACATGGTTTCCTGGTGGGGTTATTTTCTTCTGATTTGTTTTCATTGTTGGGGACATTATCGGCTATATTATCATCCTCATCCATGTTGTCTTGAAGAGGAATGAAACGGTTATTGGTTACAACCGGTGCCGGCAACGGAGATTTTTCCATGTTTTGTTGACGTGCGTAAGGGGATCTGTTTTTGTTGTTGTCATCACGACGTTTATTGACTATTTTAAACTCCGAACATTGATTTCCAATGTCGGGAGGATCATCTTCCATGATGATGAAAGCGATAAGACTTATCTAAGATAGTAATCTTGAAGCACTCACCAAGCAGACGATAGCAAAGAAACAACGGCTCGATAGCTGAATGAAGTGAGTTGAAAAGATGAAGCGATAAAGCAAAAGCAATTCCGTCACTGGATGATCCTTACTACTCAACGACTGAGACGCGACTTTTGGTGCCACAACTTTGCGTGCTCGCTCAACTGGTTGCGCGCTATCAAAAAATTGGTTGAGGGATCAAATTTTTATGAAATTTTGGGTAGAATCCGAATCTGAAATAAACTATTGGGGTTCCTATTTAAACTAAGAAAGTTAGTGCGCGTTCCGGCATGAGTACTCGCAAAAGTGTGATATTTGAACTCCTTGCCAAAAAATAAGGAGGGTTTACCTCAACAAGTTTTTTGATAGCACCACAAACTGCGGAAATAGAAAGGGTAAAAAAAAAAGTAAAAGTAAAGTAAACAAGGAATTTCACCTTGAAAAAGAGAAAGAGACTGCTACGAATAGAATTCTCTTTAAATGTCTGGTGATTCAATAAATAAAATACCCAACAATATTGATTTCGATATACGGGAAGGAAATTTGTTTAAAATAATAAATCAAAATTGTGAATTAAAGAATAAACTCAAAAGTATATAATTCTATAAAGGAAATTACACGTGGGAAGGAGCTCCTTGGGGAAAATTGATATCAAAATAAAATTTATACTTGTACGAATGTCTCTCGCGAATTAAACTAAATTTATAAAAAAAAATGAAATAAATATGGTTGGATCCGACCTGTTGACGACGATCTCCACAATGGGAAGTAAGTACTTCCTTCGATGGTGCTCCGACACGACGGGTGCAGCGTCTTCCAATATTAACTTGCCCCGATCGAAATGGCCGCTTCCAACGCGACGGTTGCAGCGTTTTCAGACGAGCTGAACCGTTCTGTATCCGAACTGATTCCAAGAGTGGAATACAGATCTTTAATAGGATGTTAATAGGTACAGAAGAGTCTGTAACCAGAAGCTGAATCACTATAGCTGAGTGAAGCAGCTTTCCAAAATCAGGGATATAGAGCCACTGATTTGGATGCGATTATGGTAAGGTTGTCGACAAGATTGCTCAGCGGGCGCCCGGCGAAGACTGGTAGTGAGACAAACCAACGAGGCGGCGAGTCGCCGATTAAAAAGTTGACGCCTGGTCATCGACGATCGTCGGAGAAAGGTCGCGAGGTTCGGCGGAGAAAGTAAAACAGTAAATAGAAAAAGAAAATAAAATAAAACAAGACAACTGCTCTTATCGCCTTCAACCATTTTTTTCTCTTATTCTTTGCGTCAAACACATTCGCCTGAAATTCTAAATAAAATTCAGTGTTCATCCCTTCTGTACAGTTTTAGCTCGGAAGACCGTGCGACTTGTTGTTGCTCGGACCTCCATCAACTGCGTGATCGAGATAACTAACGGGCACAACCGGGACGTAGTTAGAACTTTAACGAGGTGCTTAACTTAGCACGAACATCGGGGTCAGCTAGACTGAGGGAACTGCTTTCAACCGACCACTGATTGCGATTCGGAGCTGAATTTTAACGTGGTCGGAATTCCACATTCCACATGAGTAGGCGCCAATTTAGATAGGACGTCGCCCCAAACCCCATGGTAGCAGTAACTAATTCACCGGATAGGGTTCCATGTTACTTAAACAATCCTACTCGTAGTGTGTGTCTAGTTGGTGCAGTAGATTGTTTACACAGCACCTAGAAATTAATACTTAATTACCTTCAAGTTATTTAGTCTTAATCGACGATAAACCATGTACTATACGTCTAAAATGCTCAACTCTCGTAGGCTCCGCAGTGGTGAAGGGAAGGGAAGGGCCATAGAATAATTTTAACCTGACAGAGTTTTCAGAGGCACCGACAGTAAGTACTGAGCAAAATCATACTGGTATGTGCCCAGTTACGTAGATCTAAATAACGTATGCTCCACTGATGAACTATCCGTTTCCCAATTAACCCACTCTCAGGAAGGGATGGGAATTGATAATCGATATTTCAAAACTATCAATATTATGGAAAGGAGAGCTGACAATTTTACATCGACGTTGGGTTGTCGATGTTGATAAATATACACAGTCGATTGTTCCTAACCAATATATCGAGAGAAAAATCGGTAAAACATCTCGGTTTTACATAAATTTTTCTTGTTGATTTGGTAGCAATCATACTCAGTTAGAAAAAGCATAAGCATTCTTCATCTTCCCTCTTCTCATACGTTCGGCAATCATCTCACTTGTTGTGGGCAACAATAAGAAGAGAACAACGACCAAGTAACCATCTCCAAGGTTACCAGCGTGTGTTTGTCTTTGTGTTCAGACTCCGCTTGCATAAATATGCTTTCTGGTGCTGGGATATAAATAAGTTTTAAAATTCTACTGTTCCAGTTGTTGATTAAATACCTATTTACTTCTACGAAGTTATATATGAGGTAGGTAGGAACCTATCTGGTATCTATACTTACATTGCAAACTGGATGTAGTATAAAGTTTAAAAAAATAGTAGAAGGTAACACGAAACTGCGTTGGTTTTGGATGGTTGAGAAAAATTATCAACTGGAAAAACGATATTTGGCCAATATATCGATAAATATCAATGTTTATGGACCGATATATCGTACGTATTGCTATTGATGGTTCGATATTGGTGTTGATGCCATAATCGATATTTGGGTACCGATATCCCATCCCCACTCTCACGGCTATCATTTTGGGTCGGTCCTTATCTGCTTAAGTGCCGGTGACATAAGAAAATGACATTATATTTGTTTGTACGGAATAAAATGGTTAATAGCTTTTTCTCCGAAAGAAGTTCGTAATTTAAAATGTGGTTATTCTAGCTTGTAATACTAGAAAGGAATTGTTATATCAATTCTACCTTTACTTGATTACGTATCCTTGATATTATTCCCTTTTTTCACCTTATTAATTACTAAGGTTATTTTATATATAATGTTCAAGAAATAATTATACGCAAGGTTTTGGAAATAGATATAGTTATTTATTCAATAAATGTATTTATTGCTCCAAGAATTACTACGGGGCTCCAATTAACCACGAGGTGGAAGCGATTTACGTATTTCTTTACTATCGTTTATTTTTGTGAAATTGCACCGCAGGGTATTTGGTAAGGAGTAAGGTTAATAGGATGGATCTGGGATATTAATATCAATTTGGTTTAAATACAGAAATTGAAAGAACGGATTACCTGGTCGGATGAGAGCTGGGTAGAAAGTGGTAAGGAGAGGGGCTTGTCGCAAGTTTTCGTTGTCTCTCCTTCCCCCCAGTCACTCCTCGCCTCTCCTCTCGCGATTGTTCCGCTGATAGCCGGTAGATGGTGTCGGCTATCACAAGGTGGTCCTATTACTTAAGGTCGGCAAAAAAAAGGTGTTCCAACATTGCTGGTTTCGCTTAATATGACGCCCTAAGCACCCCGTCATCGGATAAATCAAATGTCAATAAAATATCAGTGAAGCTCCGAATGGCTCTGTGTGTGGTAGTTATAGCCCTGTAAACCTATAGTCCTATATGCGGCATCCTAATCAGACAAAATTACTGATCCAACCTTTATTTCCCGTTTAATTATCGCAAGTACCGGATTTGTTGTGAGCGTAGTGGAGTTAACAATTGTAAGGAGAAAGGTCATGTTTTTGCTGTTTGAGATCGCATATTGTAGTCACGAACGAGCCTGAGATCGCAGACCTGGACTAACACTTCTTCAGTCTGTTACGTGTGTTTGGCGGCATGTTAAAGACTGGCCGTATCGCGTTGTTCAGATTATCTTTCCCTCGCCCCCAATTATTAGAGCAAGGTCGAGAGTGATCGCTTATGCTTCACCTCTTGGATTCGTTCCCAAGACCCCTCGGAGAGAGTCCGCCGGCCATTGTATTCGGTGTGTGGTCTGGGCAGGGCCGCCGCTCAACCCTCGCTTTCTGCCCATTGTTTTCCATTCGGGTCTCGCCGTTCGCAACGCTCTTGAAATAACGTCGTGCCGATAGTGCGAATTGCTCTGACGGCTCCATTGTCGATGGGTCTATTGAGGCGGTTACAACTCCCTCGCCTGGAATTTTATAGAGTGAAGCGAAGATATCTGCGTCAATTGATTGATTCGTGGACGAGCTCAAACTTGGAGGGTTGCTCAACTAGATATTCCCTGGTGCTCATCACCAAAACTTTTGAATTGAAATTTGGCAAAAACGCTGCCGATTCTAACTCATGGGTTTATTATGATTTGAATGAAGCACGGTTGTTCGTGTCATTATGAAGTTTGAGACCGCCTCTTAGGTTCAGAAATTGCAATTATTTGCTATAGGTGAATTTCTATGAATCTGAAACCTATCCTCTTCGATTTTGCCTACAAAATAACTAGTATCTTTCCTTATGGAAAAACCAAGTTTTTGTCATGTTTTTTACCAGTTTTTGGTCCATACCTTCCAAGCGCGTGAGGCGATCGTGCTGGTCAGAAACCGGGACCAGCTAGATGCCATGTGCGATAAAACAGATTTTTGACATAAATTCAAATGCCTTTTATGGTCCATACGGACATATATATATTTCTATTGAAATTTGCTGAAAGATCAAAATGAAATAAACGTTAAAATACCTAATTATTTCCAGGGTAAATCAAGTGTTTGAAAAAGTAATTTACTAATACGTTTGTCTGATAAAAAACCACGGTTACCTATCTGTTGGAACTCCCATCCATAGTAGACTAATTTTCTTCTAATTGTCATGTACATATTCTATGTATAGCATTGGCAAACTGAATTAAACCTTTAGCAAACTGAATTAAATCTTTAGCAAACTGAATTAAACTTTTAGCGAACTGAATTAACCTTTTTGGAATTAGAATTAACCCTTTCGCAATTAGAATTAAACTTTACCTCCATATCTGTATTTGCGAAAGGGTTAATTCTATTTGCGAAAGGTTTAATTCTAATTCCAAAAAGGTTAATTCAGTTTGCTAAAAGTTTAATTCAGTTTGCTAATGCTATAGTTACCAGCCCCGATGAAGAAATATAAATATTTCGAAACGTCGGCATAGATCTCAGACTTGTAATTTGACCAAACCTCCAGAAACCCATTCATTTTAGATCTAATTGAATGGTCGAGAAAACTCAGAGTGATCATAGAGTCTATACATGAATTTCTTGATTTTATCGTGAGTGTGGTCAATAGGATGTTTCAGATTTCGCCCAAGACTGTGCGTAGATCGTTATACATTTCTGATCGTTCTATATCGCCACAGTAATAGCTTATATTGGGTGATTATCAGCAGAAACACTACCAAAAAAGCGTACCACTCTGAACTAAATTCGATTACTATAGAGTATTATTAATAGAATTTTTTCGGTTACCAATTGTATAATTCTGGGAGAAAACTGTAGAAGGAATGATAAAATGTAAAATCAAGAGTGGGGTTTGATGGAGAATTTAATATTAATTTTAATAGTAATTTAGCAATAGAAACAGAAAATTGTCGATATGTATAATGCCTGTTCCTCTACCAATAGCGAGCCTTGCAAGAAAAATTAGGTTCAAATTTTAAAATATACTAAACAATTAACATCGAAATGGTGGAGTTATTTTGTATAATGTTCATTAGGTAGATAGGTGGTAGGTAATTTTCATTCGTAGGGAATTGTCGCGTGTTGAAGGGATTGAAAAAAACGAACAGAGGAATGACGCGTGGATCTCCACAAGACTGTAACGTTTTTTTCATCCATGAGGAACGTACTTACGGACTTATTGTTGCAGATATGGAAAATTCTGACCTAATATATTTGCCGGTCAGCCTCCTGTGATGGTTGTTGAAACCCAATTGCATCGAGTGATTGCCTCTGGTGCTGCTAAAACGCACTTGATGCCGATAGTGACGGCTATCTCGTGGCAGAAGAAAGGAATTGGAGCGAGGAAATGAAAACGGCGTCTTTGACTGGTATTCGCCAAATTACGACTGGAATCCCAAATAATCCCCCATACTCCCCCTATACTCCAAAGAATCGAACCAATTACAAGAGGGTTAGAGCACAAGAGCGGAGAATAAGTATGCGAGCCGTATCCCTCGTGAAGAAGGCTCATCAAAGTTTGGTGTCAATCGCGGACACATACGCACACATCACATTATGCATCTTGACATTACTTTGATCAACTCACGCAACAAAAACAATTTTTGGTCTATTATTCAATAATAAACCAATGTAATCGCTCATGAAAGAAAAAAAATTCTAACCCCCCCCCCCTGAAAATTTCATAGTTTACGTTTCAAAGGGTGTAGAATCTAAATCTGCAAAACAAAAATTTCCGTCCGTACGCCGTACGCACGATTTCTCCCAAACGGCTGGAGCAAAAGATCTGAAATTTTCAGGAAAAATCCATCTTGGTCCGACGACGCCCCAATTCTTGAGCCAGCTCTCCCACTTAATTTAAAGTGCCCTTCAAGGGTCGTCAAAGTTTTGTAAAATCCCTAGAAACCTCAAAACAAGTCCAAGCGGTACGAATGTAAACTTATTTGAAGAACATACCGTCAGGAATCGAATCCCCAGGTCCGTAGGCCAAACCATTCCCGATGTATGGCCCGATTTATGGTGCCAACATTTGCATCCCCATTTCAGGAGGCACTCAAATATTTTGGTTGAGAACCGATTTAAGTGCTCTATGCATATCTCCTGTAATTCAATAATCGTTCTATCACCTGTGAAACACGCACACTCCAAAGCTTAGTAGAAATTCAAATTATGAATCATTGAATAATAAACCCCAGTGAAACAATTTTCAGCGTTTTTTAATCACTTCTTAAAAATAGAACTCAGTTTTTGTTGCCTAAACGCACTCATTAAATTGTGTAATATTTTGCAATGGCCCGTCCTCCTTTCGGCTCTCCCTCTCTCCCAAAGTTTAATGAACCGACTGATGATGTTGAATGCTCCGTGGGGCGCTGATAACCGCCAGCCCCAATCCAGCTGTCGTTAGTTCTCCTTTTATCTCTGAGTATAACACAATGACATTCTGTCTATCAGTTACGTGCCCGAGCAATTAGCCCTTTTGTGTGGGCTTCCTGAAGAGCCCGAATGATTTATCGCCTCGTGTCTATCGTTATTATGCGATTCAAAATATTGACAAGCGGAGTCGCTGATGCGGTGGTTCTGCCGGATTTATTGGAAGTTGTACATTCCTCCCGTACGGTTTCTTCTTATACAAATGGTCTTTGCTCAGATTTATCGTTGCTTTTACCGTTGGAAATGATTCATTGTGAAAAATTAACGCAATCGAAGCTAACGAGTATCCTTCGCTATAATACCACCTGCTAGCCCTATTACCTCGGGGACAATTATAAATGTTTTAATAAAGGAATAACCATTCGGCTGCAACGAGTCTCCACAATACACTTCTGACAACGTTGATTTTACATTTGAAAACTGTTGGAGAAGTGTTGACGTGGAATCATTCTCAGAATAGCCGTCACATGGTTCTGAACCTCCTCGACGTCCGCAAACCGCGATCCCTTTAGGGCCTGCGCGGGAACAAACAAAAAAGTCAGCAGGCGCCAGATCTGGGAAGTACGGTGGATGTAGCAAAACTGTCACACCACACTGAGTCAAAAACTGTCGTACTATAATGCTGGTGTATGATGGCTCATTGTCTTGTTGTGTCGTTGCTCCATGGCGCGTATTTCTCGAAACACTCTATTATAGGTTATAGACTGAATGCAAACAAGCACTGCGCTAGAAGCATTACGCCAGTACTGACAGAGGCCAGATCCAGACGTGTCTACACGGGCACGCGTGCTCCTATCAAACACATCAAACTTTTAATACCCACTTGTGAGACCATTCGCCAAACTTTTTAGACACACCTCGTAAGTAACATTGTACCTACTGAAATCCATTATAGAAGAAATAATTGCGTTACAATGTATTTTCCTTTGTTCTAGATGTCATGTGGCACAATTGAGAAGTATTATACCTACCTACTCGAAATAGGAAGGGAAGGGGGGGGGGGGGTCTCTCTATATAATATAGAATCAGGTGTCCAGAACAACCTCAAAAGACCTGTGAAAGGAATAATCATCTGTAAAGTTTGGAAGGGGGAGTTGAGTGTGGAGGGTTGATTGAAAAACTGAAGGAGAAAGGGTGAGAAACGATAAAAACACCCAATATCTCCCTCCCTTTTTAAAGCTATTAATCTAATGAATTCCAATGACGAAGATTTCATTGTGTTGGGATGAAGGTTGTTGTAGGTTGTATGGTTGTATCCCTTCCCCTTGGCGCCCATCGACCTCTGCCGCTTGTTCGAGTTTCGACAACCCTCTTTTTTCCCTGCTCGATTGAGATGGGGGAAAGAGAACGCACGCGAATAACCATGAAACTGGATGGAGGGCTCGTTCTCTTTGTATTGATCCGAACCCCCTCCTACAACATTCCACAATGCACTCCACCCACCAACCCTCCTCTCACTGTACGGGCTTTAGTTGCTTCAAATTCCCAACGGTGCAGTTTCCTGATTAAATCGGGCCCCTTCGCCTCCCTTTTATGGGATTTAAACTCGCATTTCTCACTTGTTCCCAGCAAAACAAAGCTTCCTGAGTTCCTGTAATTCATGTTGGTCTTTCGGATCCGGCCCTTTGAAATGATGGAGTTCTCCACCACTGATATATTAGTGAGATAGAGGCCCCTCCACATCATAATTAACTTCAATGTAAACTTCCCAATATATATTTCTTACATACAGTGAGGGCGTGTTCTGAAGGTTACATTTGGATTTCGCTGGTGAGGATTATGGATTGAACAGCAAGATCAATCTTAGCGCCATCGTGGAAGAGAAGGTCCTCCCAGCTAAACAGATCTAGCTAGAAGATCGCACAGACTCTCCTACGGTAGTTACAGCAAATGTTTGTCACATTTTACTGACATGTATGGGTGATTCTCAGAGAAAGGGCAATTTTCTACTCCCTGTAGTTCAGAAAAATGCAAGTGCTCAGATTGCAATTTTTTTTAATTTCACTCATTCCGTATATGAAACCAGCCAGAATACAGCAGTTTTTAGAGGTCAAACTCCATTTTTAAACCCGGAATTCGAATTTTAAAATTCAATAGAGCCACTTCACTGAATATCCTTCCACGTGAATGACAACACTTGGCTTTTTAACTCAATACTGAGTCGACGAGTGCATTCGTTTATTAAAAATAGTTCGAAAAAGTAAAATTTTAGTCGCTAAATTATCACTGGTAATCGCAACGATCTGGTCTGATGCCAACATTTGAGGTAGGTACGTGAATTTGTATTCGTAAACGTTGAGTGCATGAATATGAAAAATCATTTCCTCATAAGAAAAAGTTCAGTTGTATCAAGTCACAAATCAACCATGTCTATCATATTGATAAACCACAAAATTAAAGGAACAAACAATCATCATGTCCTCTCCTTTAGATCTTCCATAGAAAACCTTTTTGGTTGCCCCATTTTCAATCTCAAAATTAATGGAACTGCTAGAGATACTAGTGTCTTTGGCACCAATCAGGAAACTACGAAAGAAGCAATAAAAAGTCAATGAAAATCTTGCGCGTGATTAACAAAAAACTGCCAAGGGGTATGGCCAAATATCTCTCTTGCTAAATATTGAAAATGTGGAAGCAGCATAATAAAATGAAAAAAATTAATTTAAAACTTAGGAGTTTGCATTTTGTGTTACTGAGACCGTGACTCAGTTAAGCGTTTATCCCTCTGTCACATTAATTATATCATTGGTTTAATCAAATTTCCATGCGTTCTACTGGCGAAGGATGGTCAGGCCAGGGCGAGGCAACTCTCTCGCCAGCCAGTACTGAGAACATGAAATGAACGCGAAAAATTGTCCCTGCCTTCGGTTTATCTGGAGGGACAGCGCCTTTTCCATTAGTCCACGTTACTGATGGACTTCGCCGATGGCCATAAGGCATAACAGCGTGAAGTGTTGAGAATAAATCACAAAATCACGTTATGAACACTTTTCATCGACTGGCACTTGCATAGTTTATGCTTAGTGCATCTCAATATATCATCATATTCTGATACACCCACTTTACCGGCATTTCCCGGCTTTGTACTTGAAAATCTAACGTAAAACCATGGTTCTATTCGTAAATAACATCTTAGAAAAATAGCAGGAGCCTGATGGATTAAGAGGTGTAAAAAGGTTTTCCCGTTGACGCTCGTTGAGAGCTGTGGTTCGTAAGATCCATGAAAATTCCTTTTTCTCCGAGAATCACCCGTTTGAAGTGTGGAATCACCCGTGTTATGTGGTTGGTATTCAATAAAACAACTCAAGAGCACAAACAATAAAACAAACAAAAACTTGTTCGTTTACCATTTAAACATCGACAATGAAGCGGAAAGACTGAGGGTATCGACATACTTTCTACAGAGGTGTTTTTTTTTTTTTTTTTTTTTTTTTTTTCTCCCAAAGGCGGAGAAAAAATCTCCGCCTTTGGGGGCCTGTCAGGTCTTTCATCTCAAGGATACGCATAATGGAATGAGTAGCAAAAGGCTTCGACGGCTCTCTCTCGCGGGCAGCCCCCTCGAATGACTAGGGCAACGCCTTCAAGGTTGTAAATAAATTAATTACTGACTCCGTCCCGAGCTCCACCTTGACGGTAATAATTAACTACCAGCGGAGCAGAGAGTTCCTTGGCAGATCCGCGAGAATGCTGACAGTTTCTGTCGCATCTGGGAATCAAAAAATATACTGGGCGTCAACAAAACAGATCTCGTTCCTTCAGAGGATCAATTCTACAACTAATTTTCAACAAAAAATGCCTCCTGATGGCTTTTTTTTAAACTCTTGTATTTAGAGTTATGGATGTAGTTCCCTAATTTCCAGAGTAATCTCAAATTTGAAAAGACCGTTTTTAAAGTCCATAAAATTTCCTATTTTCCTAGTACCAAATACAATTTTTTCAGCAGAGTTTTACGGGGATTACCTAAAGCAACTTGAAAAGTGAAGTTACTAACTATTCGAAAAATAGTTGGTAAAAAAATTTTTAAAGCCCAAATAATCTCCAAATAATTCGAGCTGATGAACTATTACTAATAAGCCTAAAAATTGCGCCAGATTCACAGCTTTCCAACAGTATAACCAATTTTTATTTTACTCCGCTGATTATAACAGAAATTGCGTTTGAGACCAAAAAAATAGTTTCACGCGATAAAATCAACGTAACAGGGCGAAAGATAACTCGTCAAGATAAAATGAGATTGACATTGAATTTAATGTATTTTTTCACGTTGAATCCAGTACATGGAGACACTCAATGACCCTTCGTAATTTCCTCGCATTCTGGGTAACTCATAAAATGATCACTATTCGCTGCATTTTTAATATTCTTCTTTTATTTAGAAAATCTGAAAATAATAGTAGTACTTAATGAATTGTTGACAGTACTCAATCAGTATCTTCAGTCCATCTTCATTTTTTTTTCCACTTAAAAGAAAAAGTAGAGGTAAGGTAACGGTACCGGTAGTGGCCACAGTTAAGAATTTTTTTCTTTAGTTTTGACAATTGTGGGCCAACAGTAGTACTGACTTTCTTCAGGACTCATTTAGAATATAGCCCGACTCTTCCCTAACATATCCATTGCCTAAAACTATAAAAAGAACAATTTTTTCTATTTTTCATTAATTTTTTCTCACACCTTTATTTTGATCTAGTAGTGGCCACATCAAATTACGAAATTTCCAGTAGTGGCCACGTGCATGCCTCAGTAGTGGCCACTTGACATTTTGCCCTCCTCACGTGTTTAATATCATTAAATTCAATACCAGATGAACAAAATTGATTCTATCCAGTAGAAGCTCTAGGATACAGCCCAACAAACGAGGAAACTAGGGACGGTCATATTGAGAAGTTTACCACAATTTCCAATGATGCTCTGCGCACTCCTAGTTCAACCTCTGACTACAAGATGACATGAGCTGTACCTCCTGCAAGTTTGAAGCCACTAGGAGACCGGGAATCCTTATTTCTCAAATATAAACTTTAAAATGGCCACTACTGGAGCAGTGGCCACTACCGGCGCCGTTACCTTAGGTACTTGCAATAAACTGACAAAACATATGACATCAGTGGAGAGGCTGTCCAACTGACGCTTGAGGGAGCAGGAGTCCCGCAAAATAGCACAATCTATGTCTGTAAATTATGACACGATGTGAGAAATTTGTTGATTTATTTTTTAATAAAACATGATTTTGTACCTACTGTATAGGTACCTACTGATTGCGTTTGGAGTATTGTTTTCTGGTACTACATTTAGGGCTCGTGCCTAATTTTCGTCGTTTCCCTAATAATGATGAAAAGGTTGACTTTGAGTTGGAAAAGATTGGATTTGATTTGGATAAGGTTGAATTTGACTTATAACTGCTATATTGGCCAAGCCAAGAATGCATTCAGTAATCAGGGACACCGATTCTGACACACACACCCCCCATGTCAAAAACCCATTTTCAAGTTGGAGTGTCAAAACAGAGCGTCTATTTCGGATATTATCTTGTCCGCCACCCCGATCGTCTCATACGATCCTTTTTTTATCTACAATTTATGAGAACAGCTCGCGAAAGAACTGGGCCCCTTCGAGCTGGTTCCGGTTCTCACATCGGAGCAGCTCCACACCCGGGACCTCGGTTTTTGATGCCTCTCCATGGAAGCTTACTTTTGAACTTGCGGTTTGAGTTACGTTCGTACTCGGGTTAGACACGCGCTTTCCGAATTAATTGACGTGTTTATTCTTGAGGAAATGAACGATGAATGTACAACTGTGTAATTATACACCTACCAGTGACGTGGCGCGGGATTGGAGATACCCTACCAGACTCGGGGTGTCCCTAAAATGTTGACCTTATTTGATCAGGGTGTTCCCCTATGTCTATTCGTTACTACATTTAACTCGAATCACTGATAAATAATCTGTGAAAATGTTAAACCCCTCTCCCCCACCTTGTCAAAATTGGTTATCTGAATCTAGTGTTACGGTAATGTATGATGTTGTGTAACACTTAGAACGGATAATATTTATAATTCTTATGTTTATTATCATTATTTATAACTGATAGTTATTCAAAATATACATATTACTATGTATTTCTCCGTATCGAAGAACATACATTTTTTACACATACACTAAGTGGTTCCGGCAATAATGGTGCAGTAGAGTGTAGCTACTGTAATAGATCGTATAACAAATTATGTTATGTATTCACCCGTTGAAGTCGATTTCTGCATATTCCTGCACGTTTCCCAAGCTTTTAATGAAGTCTGGCATCTAGGACTAGAGTACAAACATGAAAGAGACCTACCAAGGTAATTTTGCTTGATTCTTATGCCTCCACATATTAAATCGTAGCTTGAAAGTGAGTAAAGTGTAGAAATTAGCTTAGGGGTCCCTCGAGGATATGGACATATCATCTCGAGGTAAAAGTCCTGAGCGGTCTGCGTACTAAAATAACAATATTTGTTATTTTAGAGTTATATTAGAGAAATTATTTCTCTAATTAACACCAACAAAACTAAGAAAGCACCCCTGTTGACGGATCAATTTTGAGCTGAGCATAGCTGTTACCAGTACTACTTTTGTTGTCATGACAGAACATAGGGGTTTCTCAACGTTTAGCACAATCTGCATCCTACGTTTAAATTGCAGTTTATGCATTGAATTGTTTTTAAACCGATTAGATACCTCTACTAATGAATGACAGATTCGTGGTTATTATGATGTTCAACCATCATAACTCATTAATTGGTTTATCTCAGATTTACTATAAACTTACGTTACGAGCAACTCTGGAGATTATCTACAGATATCGAACAAGTCTGCTAAGCTCCTTTTTTCCACCCAACTTCCTCGTAAAGCAGTTAATAGTGGAAGTAGACGCTTGTTATAAACTTCCTGATAGCAGTTTTCCCAGAGAGTTATCGGTATATATGAAGCTCCTTTATAACCGTTCCCCTCCTCTCTCTTCCACTTTCTCTTGCTCTTTCTCCATCCCTTTGGTCGGAAATGGGAGTTCACCCCCAACTTGGGTTAATACAAGACAACCTTTTCAACTTGCGTAGTCTTGTTTTCAGTTTTAATCATCCAACTTTTTGACGGATATCAGCTTTAATTTTAGATAAATCCGCCAGGAGGGTGCAGAGGGTTATTAGACGCTTTGTTTCGAAACTTTTGATGGCGGCTCGATGGGGAAGGGAAGGATTTCCAACCAAGTGTAAAGTGAGGGAACTTTGTCAATTTCTGGAAAAGTTTTTCGGGGTCGCCCCCCCCCCCCCCCTCATCACCGAGTTCTACCCCGCTTTCCCACGGACTACTATCCCCCCTCCCCCATCCCTTCCATGCTGCGCTAAGGAAGAATCTTTTAATACAACTTGAGGGAACTTCTGGTGAAAAGTTTTCCGGGGAGTCGCTTTATATCTCTTATAGTTTGGCTTCGAAAACGCTGCTCAACTTTTTACGTCTTTCCCCAGTTTTCAGAGCCCCCTCCGAAACAAACTTTTGCCCGTTTCAGTGCTAGTTCACCGTCATTCCAACGGACGAAAACAGTCACCGTCTCTTCTGGGTTACTTTATTGTTAACTTCGATGTTTTTTTGTTTCTCTTCAACATTATATTTCAACTTGGCCATGGTCACCATCTTCCCTCAATATTCCTGAAGCAGCGAAAATTTTAGTGCCCTTCCGCTCGGAAAATTCCCGGCAACGACTATTCAAGTACATAGGCTAGAACTTATGGAAGAGTAATCGCATGTTATCGGGTGGATACTTGCAGTGGGAGGAAAAGGGATGAGGGCACTTACATGTTCTTTCCCCGGCTGGAGGGGACTTCCAAAGTCCCAGCTGATTTTCGAACTATTTACTATGTCTAGCTACAATTCAATATTTAGGCTACTTAAGAAAGTGCAAAAGCCCAAGATCAGGGGAAAGGCTCCTGAAGCGAATTTGGCACTATTCAAGTGCCTTCGGGCGCGAGGGTTACTTACAATGGGATGAGAACATACGGGAGGGCAGTTATCGGGAGGATAGTTTCAATGGGAGGAAAAGGCATGAGAGGGCTCTTCCATGTTCTTGCCTCGACGGGAGGGAACCTACTAATCTGGACTACTATTTCCCATCCTTATGCAGCGTATCCGTAATAAATCTACATACTTCGAGGCCCAATTCTAGAGCTCATGTCCAACAAATAAAGCCACGTAGATCTTTTTTTGTAGCGGCGTAGTTACCAAGTTCTTCACTTACAAGATTTTGGTTTATTATTCAATAATAAACCATTGTAATCGCTCTGGAAAAAAAATTCTAACCCCCCTGAAAATTGCATGGTTTACGTTTCAAAGGGTGTAGAATCCGAATCTGCAATAAAAATGTTTCCGTCCCCTTCCGCCGTACGCACGATTTCTCCCAAACGGCTGGAGCAAAAAATCTGAAATTTTCAGGAAAAATCCATCTTGGTCCGACGACGCCCCAATTCTTGAGCCAGCTCTCTCACTCAATTTAAAGTACCCTTTAAGGGCTGTCAAAGTTTTGTAAAATCCCTAGAAACCTCAAAACAAGTCCAAGCGGCACGAATGTAAACTTATTTGAAGAACATACCGTCAGGAATCGAATGAGCTCCTCCCCAGGTCCGTAGGCCAAACCATTCCCGATGTATGGCCCGATTTATGGTGCCAACATTTGCGTTTTTTGGTATATTATTGTTTGCTTGTAACCTAGTGATGTCCGGCCGATAGCGTCGAGTTGTAGTAAATGTGGATACTGGAGTGATAGCCGATTGTGAATACTTGTAGTGTAGTTAGTAGCCGAAACACGGGTTGAAGCATTCTGATGTGCATGAAACGCTGATAATATATAGGTAAATATTATTCAATATTATTACTGGGGTTTATTATTCAATATTATTACCGGGGTAAAAAAGTATTCTTTCACTGGGGTTTATTATTCAATTGGCTTGCGTTCATGATTTGAATCTTACTAAACTTCGGAGTGTGCGTGTTTTACAGGTGATAGATCGATTATTGAATTTCAGGAGATATGCATAGACCACGTAAATCGGTTCTCATCCAAAACACCTATTTGGATTGATCAGTTGATGATATTTGTGTGCCTCCTCTACATATGTCTACCTTTGGCTACATCGTTTAAATTTGGATTTGGGGAAGTTTTACGAGTGCTAAAGGACTTGATAAATTATAGATGTTTTAATTTTGAGGGGTATTGTGGGGAAAGAACGCTGCAAAGTCTTTCACTAGGGTTTATTATTCAATTGGCTTGCGTCCATGATTTGAATTTCTACTTGAGCTTTGGAGTGTGCGTGTTTCACAGGATAGGGGGATTATTGAATTTCAGGAGGCACACAAATATGATCTACTGATCAATCCAAATAGGTATTTTGGTCGAAAACAGATTTACGTGCTCCATGCATTTCTCCTGAAATTCAGTAACCGCCCTATCCTGTGAAACACGCACACTCCAAAGCTTGGTAGAAATTCAAATCATGAACGCAAGCCAATTGAATAATAAACCCCAGTGAAAGAATTTGCAGCGTTTTTCTCATGTTTCAAATCTTGAGTCTCTAATATGGCCATAACTTCCTTACGCTACCGTCTAAAATCAAATTTGAAGACAACGTTGGAAAAAGCGTTACATTTTTTCTCCTGAAGGCAAAATAAGGGATTTCCTATTTGACTGAGAGCGTGACATATTAGTCCAATGATCAAATTTCGAGGAATCATAAGAAAAAGCTACTTTTTTCATGTTTTATGTTGCTCATAATTAACAGATGTTGTAACTCCTCCCACATACCGGGAAACAACTCCCTCTGAATCTCAGCTTCCAAACGGTATAAGGAAAAACATTTTTTAAAAGAAAATGACGTTTTGAATGGGGAAAAATCTGGATTTACTTCAACTAACTTGAATTGAGGAACTTTTTGCAGTTCTACCTACGCAGTTCTCGCCTTGGGGTCGATTAAAAAACCTGGACTATTCACTGGACACTTTTGAGGCTTTTAGAATGTGTCAATTTCAATTTGTTTTGTCAATTTACGTTTTTCCCGACTGTAACAGTTTTTGCGTGTTTATTAATTTATTTAGTACCGGGAAGCCCAATACAACAGCAATAATAACGCTACTTCTAGAAATATTTCAAAAATAGAATAGCGAATTATTGAAAAACATTATCAAATTAAATAAAACTAAATTAAATCAACTGTAGCTAATAACATTTCTTATGTTCATTTCAAAACTAAAAATCCGAAACTTTTTTTTTTTTCACTCTGTACTCGTGCTGCAATACTGGAGTTTGTCATTTCCTCAAGTGTAATCAACACTATCCCGATTCACCTTAACTGCAACGCATGGGAAGAGGATTTTAACGTGTTGTATGAATTCCTCCAGGAAATTAACAACGAAGACTAGGAATTTATGGTAATTGGAGACATCAACGCCAGGACAGCAGCGAAACAGTCATTGCCGGAGGAGATGGGAACAAATGGTGGGCGTTTCATGGAGATTAGGAGGTCCAAGGATGTAAAATCTAACGGGAGGGGAGAGCAATTTTTGCAGTTCTGTGAGGACTTTCGCCTGATAATTGTCAATGGAAGGTGTACAGGTGATCTGGATGGTGACTGGACATTTATAGGGCCGAATGGATCGTCTGTAATAGACCTGTGCTGCGTCAGCCCTGGGATTGAGCCAGTGCTGGAATCATTTTCCATTTACACTTCATTTCATCATTTCATTTTACACTTGGACAGCGTTCTTCCTCTTCTGCCTAGGCTTCACTGGAAGGACTCTAGTAGGAAGGCAAATGTGGAGAGATTGGGATTGCTTTCGGATGGACCTCTGGGGACCTTGCTGCCATTACAGGACTATATGACTTTGCTGACGGGACGCATTACTGAGGCTGCAAAAGTTTCAGGGATCGGTGCGCCTGGGTGCCCTGAGGGGGAGAGGCCTTGGTGGGACTGGGAGTGTGCCCGGGAAAGAAGGAGATCCTTTGCAATGCTGAACCTGTACAGACGCTCAGACTCACAAATGTCAAGAACTGTATACCTGGAGCAGAACTCCCAATTTAAGAGAATCTGCAAACAGAAAGCAACGGAGTTCTATGGGGGCTTAGCTGCAAAATTTGCCAATGTTCGTGATGCGACTGAGTTCTGGAGTTTGGTGCGTTCATTGAGAGCAAGTCAGCAAAGGAGAATTGGGGATATCTCCATGTCCGGTTGGGTAAAACACTTCAGATCCCAGTGGAGCCTCCCTGATGGAGTGGTAATTTCAAATGAATACAGAGGGCCACAAGTAACAAATGAAGCGATGGATGAACCTTTTACCTTGGAGGAATTGAAGATTGCATTGGGGAAAGCAAAGAACGATAAGGCACCTGGCCCAGACCGAATTGCATATGAGTTCTACAAAAATGCGCCTGATTCCTTCCTGCTGAACCTTCTGGAACTTTTCAACCGGGCTTACGAGCTGAATGCTGTTGCTGCCTGCTTTGCCGAGTCAATTGTGTACCCCCTGTTCAAGAAGGGTGACCTGAATACAGTTGGCAACTACCGTGGACTTTCTTTCATAAATTGTAGCGCCAAGCTGTACTGTGCTTTGCTTCTTGCAACATTGGAGAATCATTTTGACGCTGAAAGGATACTAAATGAAAACCAATGCGGTTTCCATAGGGGATATAGCACAGTGGACGCCATTTTCACCCTCACGGGTGCAGCCCACCTTAGGCTCAGTGCGGGTCCTCGGCAAAAGCTATTTGCGTTCTTTGTGGATTTTAAGGCTGCCTTTGATGGGGTTCGTCACGATTTGCTCTACCAAAAACTCTATGCAGCACAAGTGGGACAACGTTTTATAGAAGCAGTGAAGGCAATGTATGCCAGTGGTAGTGGAGCGGTGTGGGGTACCAATGGTATCTCCCAACCATTTCCCATAGAATGTGGAGTGAGACAGGGGTGCCTTCTGAGCCCGCAGCTCTTTGCTTTATACATTAATGACCTCACCGAATCCTTACCTTGTGGGGTTAAAGTGGGTGATGCCTCAATTAAGGCATTGATGTATGCGGATGACATTGTTGTTCTGGCTGAATCTGCCAAAGATCTCCGAAGAAATATTCATGGCCTGGAGGAATACAATGACAGATGGGGATTGACTGTCAATCTGGCAAAGTCCCAGATTATGGTTTTTTGCCGAGGGGGCCGGCTTGGTAGGGGGGACAAGTTCAGGTACAATAGAAAACCAATTGGAGTGGTGTCTTCATATAAATATCTCGGAGTTACTCTCACACCAGGGCTCTCGTTCTGTCAGCACTTTGTAGATCGGGCTGCTGCTGCAAAGCTTGCAATTAATGGTATTTATAGGGGGCTCCTCTGTCACACATCTGTGCCAGTTACGGCAAAGTACAGGATTTTCAAGGCTGTGGCTAGAGCAATTCTCTGTTATGGTGCGCAAGTCACGGGCTACAGCATGTCTAATTCTCTTGAACAGGTGCTAAGACATTTTGTTATGTTGATTTTTGGACTGCCAAGAAATACCCCTAATTACTTTGTATACTTGGAGTCTGGTGTCCAGCCAATCTTTGTCCACACGCTTGCACTCACCTGCCAATATGTGATTAGGGTCCTGAAGATGCCGCCAAATAGGTACCCAAGCATGGTGGCGCGTGAGGTCGTCAGGGCTGGGGTTGCATGGTGCGGAGCAATTTCTGCTTTGGCTCGGCGGCATGCATGCACATTCCACGCAGACTTAGAGAGGGTGGATGAGTGGGCTGGGCAGTTGGAAATGCTGGTTGAGGAGGTCGGTCGAGGTTGGATGGAGACCATGTGCCCGTGAGACAAGAAACCCCCTGTACCCTCTGCTGAACCCTGGCACTAGACCCGCAGATCTATTAGCAGATGAGAAGCATCCACTATGGGTCCTGCGCTGGATTCTGAAGATGAGAGGTGCGTTGATCACATTGAACGACGGGATCTATCCCAGATCAGACAGCCCAAGGAGACTGTGCTCAATGTGTAACGTGGGTACGGAGGAGAACATCCTTCATTTTTTCGGGACCTGTTTTGTGCTCGGTGAGTTCAGACGGCGGCACCTAGGGAGAAGCATCCTGACACTGGAAGGAATGGCTGCGCTGCTGGATGGTGAGGAACATTGGCTACAGGTGGCACAGTATGCCTACCATGCCTGGAAATACCGTGCCTTCTTGGTTGCGGAGTTCAACTGGTAGCGGTCTCGATTCTTCTCAATCTGTCATGTTTAATGTCAAATAGTAATGGCCACTTATTTATTATTATTATTATTATTATTAAAAATAATTATTATAATTAAAACCAATTATTGGACGTTTTGACGGCCGTCCACAGCCGTGATATTGTCATGTTTTTGTTTTTTTCCTTCATTGTTCATCTTGAATTATTTATTGAATAAACATGTTTTCTTCTTCTTCTTCTTCATTTCCTCATTTCACATCTGTCGACTCCAAAACTGGAACCAGAGGTATAAAAGATAATTTATATGTAGTTTCAATGTGACTTGTAGATGTTACATGCTGGGAATTGTACGTTTTACTCTTTGCCCCTCAAAGGGTTTTTTTTTACGGAGAAAAGTACCGATGTCGTTTGTAAAGGCAAACGTTTTTTAACATGACTCAATTGAACTCACTGAGCGTGAGGTAGAATCATTTTATTATTTGAGACGTAAGAGAATTGTTAATTAAACACCAGCGAAAGACGATTTCATAAACTGCAGTTTTAGACGAGTCTTTTTTCTGTTTTTAAACGGTTAAGATGGTAAGTAATGGCGGGTAAACAAGAAAAATTATCGTTCATTTTGCTTCCGAGTCTGCGAAGCAGCGGAAGTCATGTTTGCACTTTCCTGGGGCATTGTGCGAATTTCAAATTTCCACTAGCATTTTGCGTTTCATAGCCTACTGAACAAATTTGTTTCTGCGTCTGTCGGTCTGTCTGTCTGTCCCAATTTCCTTGTTACAGCCATAACTTCTAAATTTCTCTATGAATTTAGCTCATAGTTTGAGGGACTATGCGGATAAGGCCTCTTGAGGTTCCTATACGAATTTTATCTCAATGTAATCAGCGGTACTTACGTAAAATTCTTGAAATAGCCGTACTTTCCACTTTTTTCGCGGAATCTAGCCCTAATTTTGGGCTCCACATTTTCCACATCTTTCGTCTGAAGATTTTTTTATTTTCTATTTTATAATGGTGTCACTTTGATCGTAATAAGGAAGCTGCTGTGCCATACTCACCAAAAGTTACACTTAGTTCAAATATTACACCTAGTCAGTGAGTACTGAAATTTTCCGACTTCCAGTCAAATTAGGACGATTATTCTGGTGGTATTCGAAAATTCAACCCTAGTTACTTTACGTCAGCAAGTACCTGTTTCTGTGGATTTCGAATACAATGACAGTATCCGCAAAATTATCTGACAAAAAAAGAAGGAATTCTAGGGCTTGTATGTGGGTAATTTAAAAATTTCGGTCACATTTATGTCACCAGTCAGTATTGCCGTCACACTCAACTGAATGCAGTTTTGTAAATTTTTAAAATGTCTTTCCTATCTGTATGTAGGTACATGTTCCATGGGTAAATATGTAAAAGTTATAGAGGGTAAATATGGGTAAATATGCATAGAGGACCCAGGAGAAAATACGGAAGTGCTGATTTCACTGACTACAGGTACACAACGTTCATCATCACTACTCAGCGAAATATATATTGGGGCCTTTATATCCACCTACACTATGAAAGATTATACCATCTAAAATAAATGTGCGCCTTAGAAAAAAAAAATTTCTTTTGGGTCAAAGCAAGTCGCCTTACCAACCCATTATTTCAGTGTCACAGGGATTTTCTTCACTCCCTACAACGTTTTGAAAGTAGCCCCCGCCTGGCGGGAAAGGGTGTTTATGAAGTTGCTTCTGTTCTGTTGGCATCCCTTATTCAAGATGTTCCCAACGCTAATTAGCACAGCTGTTGAAAGTTCGTTGACAACATTTTGGTATAATCAGTTTCAATTGTTTAGTGGCCTGTGAAAGGCTATACAACCTCACCCCCTACTTTTTCACTCCCTTCCATATCCTCATGAATTCTAGAGAGTGAGATCTGCTTGTTATAAATTCGAAAAATTTGGTGTGGAAACCGTAGTATTAACTGTAGCTAAAACTAAGCTGATTTGTGCTGTTCCATTCAACTACATTCCCAGGGAGGTTGGAGACTCAAGAGAGGGAAGAATAGTAGTATTCATCTCACTCCCTACAGGTTTATTTTTTCAAAATGGCCCATCAGCAGTACGATTCAAGATTATGTGTGCTCATTTGGGTATCATGCCGAGAGAACCACAGTGATTGATTAGGAACAAGAAAATTGATCAAGTTACAATTTTCGGTTTATTATTCAATAATAAACCATTGTAATCGCTCTTGAAAACAAAAATGCTAACCCACCCCTGAAAATTTCATGGTTTACCTTTCCAAGGGTGTAGAATCCGAATCTGCAATAAAAAATGTTCCGTCCGTCCGCCGTACGCCGCACGCACGATTTCTCCCAAACGGCTGGAGCAAAATATCTGACATTTTCAGGAAAAATCAATATTGGTCCGACAACGCCCCAATTAGTTAGCCAGCACTCTCACTCAATTTAAAGTGCCCTTTAAGGGTTGTCAAAGTTTTGTAAAATCCCTAAAAACCTCAAAAAAAAAGTCGAAGCGGCCTAAACTTGGATTTTTTAAAAAGAACTTTCCATGAGGAATCGAATGAGCCCTTCCCCAGGTTCGTAGCTCAAACCATTCCCGATATACGGCCTGATTTATGGTGCCAATATTTGGGTTTTTTGGTTTATTATCGTTTATGTTTTCACCGCAGTAACCTAGTGATGTAGTAATGTGGATACTGGAGTGAACTCCTAAAAGGCTTTGTAGCCGATACATGGGTCGAAGCATTCTGATACGCATGAAACGCTGCAAATTCTTTTACTGGGGTTTATTATTCAATTGGCTTGCGTTCATGATTTGAATTTCTACTAACCTTTGGAGTGTGCGTGTTTCACAGGTGATATAGTGATTATTGAATTTCAGGAGGCACACAAATATGATCAACTGAACAATCCAAATAGGTATTTTGGTTGAGAACAGATTTACGTGCTCTATGCATATCTCCTGAAATTCAATAATCTCTCTATCACTTGTGGAACACGGACACTCCAAAGCTTAGTAGAAATTCAAATCGTGAACGCAAGCCAAATGAATAATATACCCCAGTGAAAGAATTTGCAGCGTTTTTGTTTAGAAAAGTCAATATCCAAATGTGATTGACATTTTGAAATTGCCCATATTGTAACTGTATTGCATGTTGATAGGCTCACCTGGACAGCAACTGTAGTATCTGTTCACCTAGGTACAATTCGCTCAACTGTGAAGCATATGCAACGAGCTCAGATGTTTAATAGTATCTAAATGTGTTTTTTTCTTGGATATCTCTCATGATGGATGTTGTCACATTCTAAGCATCCATTTATCGTGAAGATTGACGGAACGTGTGAAGGAACTAGGCGGAAGGAGCAGTTCCGTTTGTAACCAGAAAAAAAGAGAAGGCGAAAGGTGTCTCGTCGTGTGAAAGACAGAGAGGGAGTGAAGGTGAGATAGAAGGAGAGCGAGAGAGAGGGAGCGAAATAAGGAGGGTCACTCTAGTGCCCCATTTATCAGACACCAAAAGTTTTTCTTCAAGGAGCAGGTGTTAGGCACGAGGGTGGGAAGGAACAGACAACGATCCCCCCCCCCTACCCTTCCCACCTTCTCTATCATCCCGTCACTGTCTCTCTCGGTCTCCCCCCTCGTCTTCCTCCTTCTCCGACTACTCCTTTCGTACTCACTCAGCGAGGCACGTCTGAAGGGTGGCTGTCGGTTGCTATGGTTACCTCCCGTCGGCCATCTTGTTCTCATTCAAGGGCGACTCCCCCCCCCCCCCCCCTCTTCCAAACCACTGCCACACATCTTTTGGCCTCTCTCGCTATTTCATCTCTTTATTTTCTTCTTCTATTTTTTTTTTAAGTCGCGTTCTCTTTGTTACTCCGGGAAGTAAGTGTTGTCTCTTTTTTCCTTTTTTCTATCAACTCCTTTCACTTGTTCCAAATGAGGCCCTGTTGGCTATTATTACGATTAAGGGAGTACTTAATTCATTCCATCATACCATTTCAAGTTTCTCAATTGTATTTCGTTATTTCCAGAACTTGGTGAGCTGCGAGAAGCATACTAAGTATGCTTGTTCCTCTTCAACAAACTGACGGTATCCTAACCCTAAGCTTATCGGCCCACACACTATCCAACCGTCGGCCGACAATCGGCACTCTCACCTGAGTTGGACTGTGTGTGGAGGGATCCAACTGTCGGGTTCAAGTCGGACCGGTTGGACGACCAGGATCACCCGACATCTAGCGGTTGGGTCTCCCCCTCCTTCAGTCCCGACTAAGTTGGATCGTGTTTGGCGTTGTTGTACAACAATCTCCTGCGTTATCAAGTGTTATCATACTTTTTCCCGCTACTCTCTTTGTTTATAACCCCTCTCGTCGTGTACATTTCTCGTCTTTCGATTTTCTGAAAGTGAAAATTAATACCATGAGTGAAGTTGACTGCATAACAGAGTTGTTGGAAAGTTACCGAGGGGTCCCATGTCTGTGGGACCACCTCTTCGTCCAACATTTTCTTTTAATATTTCGCTGTCTTTGCCGAATCGTTTGCACAATTGCAACTGCAATTGCGCATTTCTTCATTTTGCTCAGGTATGGAGCCATCGAGGAACTTTTTTACCCTGAAAAAAGCTTGGGTTCAAATCACGCGCGGGCGGGGAACAGAAAAGGCTGGGAAACTTCGTTTTTGGTTGGTCTGTGTGTGGTGCATGCGACTCTGGGTCCGGATCGGGAGTGTGGATATCGTTCAGCTCCCCCTACCTCCGATTGTCGGGCGACGGTTGGATAGTGTGTGGGCCGCTTAAAGCATTAGTTTCCCAAATTCCATCATACCTACCATTTCTAGTTTAATTAGGTGGCGTTTCTCTCTCTTTGTATTTGTAGATACCACCAAATAATATCCTCGAGCATTGTAGTCGGTTCCAATGTATCCTACAATACATTCAATTTTTTTTTAAGAGAGAGAAAAAACATTTATTGATCAATATATGGGGTGGAATGTTGGGTTAGTTGGGATCTGTGAAAAGTATAAATCGATATGCCAAAAGCTCGAGGTGGTATGGAAGCCAGAAGTAGAAATTGAGTCGCCGAAAGTTTAAATTGAGATGCCAAAAATATTAGAATTGATTCGTGCCAAAGGTTCAAATTAATTTGCCAAAATCTTCAATTTGATAGTATTCCAAAAATTCAAATTGATTTTGCCAAACTAATCTGATTTCATTTTTTTTCTTAACTATATATATGTATGTAGGTATGTAAGTAGGTACGTTGTGTGTGTGTGTGTGTGTGTGTGTGTGTGTGCGTGTGATTTTTAGTCATCCGGTAGCCAAATTGCTGCTCCGTCCTCTAGTCCTAGTCCTCGTACGTGTTTCCTAGGGCCCCTTAGCCTCATGGAGACTGCTCGGTGAACCGAGAATAGAGTTTTCACTCGTGCCCACATCATCACCTGGGAGTAGGATTTCGACCACTTGTTGGCGAGGCGTAAGGAAACGTTCTTGAGGAAGGCTTCGTATCCTTTATGTAATGCGCCATCGCATGAAACGACGAGTGGCGTGAAAGACCCTCTCAGGTCTTCAGCAACTCTATCGTATTTTGCGTGTTTGGCTTGGGCTGCATGCCGGGAGACGGTAGGCCAATCCATGGAGTAGTAAGAGACTGCGTCAGCGTTTATAACGCGGGTATCGAAAACGCAGGTCTCTCACGGTCCCACACGCCATGGACCTTCATGTCCGCTACCAAGCCGGGGCTGCCGTCAGCATTGTCACGTAAAACTGGTTCTGTGACCACGCCGTTCCATGCAAGGCTCGCTATTTTTGCGCATTCATCTCGGACGAGGTCATGTCCCTGTTTGATCAGGCCTCCCTTCATACAGTTAAGGGCGTGATTCATGTCCATGGGACCCCCGCATCAAATCGCACCACACTGGCAACCCTTTCGGTTCCCAGCCGTACCGAATGGACTGTGCATCGCGGAATTGGGATTGTGACAAGTCGAAGTTGTCTGCCGCCAATGGGAGGACGCTGAGCCATTGGGACGCCTCTCTTGTCCTTCGAATGGTTCTTTGCTGCCTTGTGGGTAGGGTTGCCAGGAGCTGCTCGCTGGCTGCAAGCTCAGTGGCTTTACGTCGTGTAGCCACTTCTCGCAACTTTGACACCACAGCACCTTCATATTGGGCAACATCCAGCGTGCTGCCACTTTTTATGGCTTGAATGAGTGGCGCAGTGGCTTCTCTGGATACCTCAAAAGCTTTGGAGGCCGTCATGACAGGATTTTTGAGAGCAAGGCCTCCCAATTTTGTTGGATATTCAAGAAGCTCCTGTAAAACTCCTGCCTCCCGGCCAAGAAGGGCTGGTGCCAGCTTGTTTCGTATTGTGTCACGCAACGCTATGTATTCGTCTCCAAATCCTCCTACCACTCGCTGCGTGTATGCCCATTCTCGTTGAAGAGCTTTGGTGAATGCTGTGTGGGCTGCCTGTGGGCTCTGCTTTGCTGCTTCGGACATCTTTGCTGCTTGTTCATCATTTCCAATCTATGATGACCGTCCATTCCCTCATCACTTGCGGACGATTTCTGAAAATATTTCCGATTGCCTTGTTAAATTTAATTTGCCTCCTGTATAACAGCCTAATGAACTGTCGTTTTCTGTTTTGTAGGTAAAAGAAGCCCACGGATCCCAAGAGAACCCAGCAGATTAGGTAAATATCGTGATGTTACCTACTCTACCTTTGCTATTAAAACAAAATGTTTTAATAAGGACTATTTGTTACGTATCGCATATAAGGTTCTTCTAAATTCACTTTAATTCATGGGCAAAAGTTTTCCGCGCATCTATGAGAGAATTTCATTCCTTTTCTCCAGTTTGAAAGTGCTGAGAATATCTCACAATTAATCTAACACAATTTATATTTGAATATGGTTTATGATCTAAGTCACCTGTACAGTGTTCATTTACGTTGATAAATATTGTAGGATAACAAGACTTGCAAAGCCCGTCTGCCCAAAGCCTTGGGATTGATCACAGAAAATAGAATACACTTCTATGTTCTATGTTTACTCTATGTTCTGTGGGATTGATGCAAAAAATCAATTCCATTGCAGATTGACTCCATTTAGGGAGGTAGAAGAAGAAATCTTCATTGATAATATGAAACAAAAGAAATAATTCTTTCTGCATTACAGAATAAACAATATCGACATGGTTTTTTAAACCGTCTGTCGGGGTTGTCAGCTTCATAAAACTACATTGGAAATAAGAATAAAAATAGGATTCCCAAAAATTAAAAATTGAACTCTTGTCTTAGCATCGACCCATATCGCCAGCCAATGTTACTGAAAGCCAGAAGTTGAGCTACCCACCACCATCTAGCAAAGCTACAGGCTCATCCCTAGGCAGCATTGGCTTCCCAAAAACGTCGACCATGAATTCAGCGAGCACTGGTGTATTGAGAGGAAGCGTTACATGTGTTCCCTCCCATGTCTGTTGCGCAGCGCACATTCCTCATTGCGATCGGTGTTGTATGACCTTGCATTCAGATGCAGCAATTCTCCCCTAAGCCTGAAAATCCATCAAAGCGGGGAAGAGATATTGCGGCCTTGAAGCGATAGCGTGAACCTTTCTGACTCTGAAGCTTTCTGCCAAAATCACAGCTTTCTCTGTTCCCTGAACTTCGCAAGAATTCCTGCTGCTCGAAATCGGATGATTTGGAAGACTGAGAACCAAACCCATTTGCCAGCAGTCAGCCTCTTGATGTGCCAAAAACGTGGGATTTTGAAGCTTTTAATACCCTAGGCGAATGGAGTGTCTTTTCCAAGTAATTTTGGACTCTATTCAGATGGGTCCCAGATCAGTCCTAGCTCATATGATTTAGAAAATCTCTCTTTGAGGGTAAAAACGGGTGAACATTTTACTTTTTAAATCCCAATTTTCGGTTATCAAAAAACGTCATGTGATTGAATTGAGATGAAGTTTGAATATGGGTTGTTGATTTTAAATAAATTCAGGTCCGACGTATACTGTCCGCCATCCGAAGCCTTTCTCCGGAACTGGACGAAAATTTACGAATTTTCTCTCAAGAAGCACCCTTTTTATTGTGCCAGCAATATCATCATCGTTTTCAGTCAACCCCTCAACATATTTAGGGTTTGAAATATTTTAAAAAATCTAGATCCTGAATATATCCGAAAATAGTCGATTATTTACAATAATAAGCCTTTGTAATCGTACAGCAAAACTGTTTATATACCACCCCTCCTCTCAAATTGCACATCTTACGTTTTACTTTGCGTAGGTTCCAAAGGCCTTGGTATTGATGTAAAACATCCGTTCTTTCGCACATGAAATCCGCTGGGGGTCTAGTTTTTCATAACGTCTAACCAGCCCGATTCCCTCATTCGTATAACTGCTAAAACCCGTCGTTTTTTGAGATTTTTGCGAGAAATTTCGAACAAAAGATCGACTGGAATATATTTCAGATCCGTAGAAATTCACCCATAGTAAATAATCGCAGTTTCTGATTGTGACTTTCTAAAAGTGAAGCCAAAAACTCACAATGATACAAAAATAATAAACCCCCACGCTAAAGTTTGCAACAATTTCTATTTGAATTACACAGACATTAGTCTTTTCTGTGATATCCCTGGAATTCTATACCATAAGGTCCACCGGTCATAGAAACCTGGTTATTCTTGCCCATAATTTTCTGGGGACCTGTTTGGGAGTTTGACCTTTAGAGTAAGTGCAAAATAGCAAAAAGTTTGAAAATTAAGCAAAACATAAATGGAGATTGGCGGGTGAACTTCCTTTCCATCAATATCTGTCCATACAGGTATATTTACTGAATGCAGCGTTTAATAATTATCTGTAAATCTATGATTTACGTAGAAGGTTTATCTTGTACTAGAATAATGAACCCTTATATAATAATTTGCACCGTTTTTCTGTTCATAAATTTCCTTAGAAAATGCACCAATTATCAAGTATGGAGACACACTATTCAGAGGGACCTTTTTGGCTAATTTATTTTCTAGTCACTTTTCCTGTTGAAATACGAGGAGTGACTTTTCCACTCGTATAAATGAAGAGGTACAAAATACTCAAGAATAGTCAATTTTGGATAATTTTATTTTTTGAGATCAACGTTTGACATGGGATGGCCTAATGATTAATGCTCTAAATACGGAGAGAGTGAACCTTTGTGTGAAGGATTGCCACGTTTTATTCCCGTTTTCAAGTGCTCTGGTTGATGTAGGGTCGTGAGCTGCCGGCATTTCGGAGTCACGGTGAGTGTGATTCACTCCCGAGTCATCTGGAATGGCCTTGCAGGATCCCCCGGGAAGCGGCTCCCTCCGCTCGACTCCCCTCACTTCTTCCTCCTCTTGAAACTCCTGTAATTGCAGCTCCAGTTCCAGCTCTCCACACCACTTGCCACAGCCGGCGGTCCCGCGTTACGTAACCGGGATGACTCCCGTCCCCACAATTGCTTTTACCATCCGCGGAACCTTCTCCGGAGAAAACGGGTCACCCTCTTTTTTTCCCATTTCCACGTATCGAGTTGATTTCTCTTCCTTCGAGAGAGAGGAGAGAGAGAGAGAGTTTGTGTGTGTGTGTGTGTGTGTGTGTGTGTGTGTGTGTGTGTGTGTGTGTGTGTGTGTGTGTGTGTGAGATTGAAACTTTATTTAAATAATTAGAGATACGTAGGGCCTTAAGGCCCTCTCTTACCGTAACCCTGAATGGATATTAACACTTCTTATCGCCTCGTTCAATCATTACAATTAATGAATTAATAATATAACATAAAATTAATATCTTCTGTACCATTCCTCCGAAAATTATGAAAAATAACATTTCTCTCCTAATTCATTCACTTCCCTTGGCATAAAATAACATTCATTTCTTCCAAAAACAGTTAACTATATACATGAATATCCATAACAGCACTCAAATGCATGTTTAGATGTTCTGTTCAACTAAATGAATATTACACTTCCTTATATTCTTGTAATAATAGAGCTATAAATTGGCTGTTGAATGCTCCTACAGATAATTTTAAATCATAGAGTACCTGGTGATCATTATTGTAAATCGCAGTTGTATGAGGTGGCACTCTGAGTAGTGTAATTCAGGTATCTCTACTGTTTAGCTACTTCAGAGAGAAAGAGAGAGAGAGAGCGATAGTGAGTTGCTATTGTGCGTGCGGTTCACAGAGATTCAGATGCCGCCTCTATCTGGACAAAACTCGGGGTGGGTCGTAAAAATTTGGGGAGTGAAGGAGAAGAGAAGGAAAATTCGTTTACTGAGTCAAAAATTGTACAATGCAACTGCTTTTTTTCATTCTTTTCTATGAGAATGAACAATTATTGTCGAGTTGGCGGTCGTGCTGGAGAGCGGACTGCAGAGCCGCGTGGCTGGCTGCCACTCAGGTATTTCCATCTTGATTACGATTACTAGGTAGAGGTGCTGAGTTGAGATAATGTACCAGGTTATCAAATACGGATGTAATACACCTCTTTATATTTGTTTGTATCGTTTTTTCTTATGATTGGGTGGATCAATTCTAATAGGGATAGCCCGAGGAGTCCCCAAGCAAGTGGGTCAGCATCAACAGTGTTTGAGGTCACCTTGGGCGCTGACTCCTTCCATTTATTTCTCAAGGCAGAAAAATCGTGACCTTAAAATAAAACCGCGACCCTGCGGCGTGAAAACTGGTTTCTGAATGGAAAAATTAATGGGGGTTTATAAATTTCTTCGATGGGGGAAAACAACTTGAGAGCGAAAGGTATTCAACAGTAAGCAGCGAACTGGGTATTATGAAGGCCAAAGGGGAATGGGATTTCTGCGATGCTCCTCTCTTGATCCTTTCAAGGAATGTCGCCTGGCTGGAACCGCTTCCACGGAGTTGAAATAGAAAAAAAGTATTCCTTCCCCGTGCTACACCGGCCTCCATTCTGAAGAACCGGTTCCTCAAGTCAAGGGTTCAGAAAACAGGAGCTGTTTCATCACGATTCTATATCGGCTCAAGGGGGTTTAGTTTAGATTTAAAACAAGGACACAATGTTGGGGTGGCGTCTGAATAACTTGGAAACTGCATCAACTTTGGGTATCGTTTCATTAGGACGCTCGACTGATCTGATCGATCCAAAACGTTTCGTAGAACCCGCGACGGTAATAAACTTGTTTTTTGTGGAACTCAAACCTGTGTGTCAAGTTAGTTGCCGAACCTGTGTTCCAAGAGTTCAGAAAAAAAGCAAAGTTGATTCTCGGTAATGCCCAACAAAACTGGTTGGTTGGAGTTCCATGCTTAATATTAAAATGATTTAACACATTTGCTGGCGGTCTGGTGGCGCACAGTGTTCACCAGTGGCCACTGCTTGTCTATTTCTCGTTGTCCCACTCCATTTTAAACTGCATGAAAATGTGAACGAGTTAAACAATAATAATGAAGACTCCCTATATATTATCTCTAAAACTCCTGAATACCACCGACAAGGCGTTTACACTGGATGCACGATGAACAAGGCCTTGGTGATATAAATTCCAAACTTTTTATCGTGAAGCTTCTTTGGTTTCGGTTAAGAATACAATTAACCTTCAGGATAAAAGTGGGGTTTATCAACTAAAATGTTCATCTGGGCTTGAGTACTGTGATCAAACAGGTACTAAATTTAGGGATTTCAGGGACAACGAAGGTGGTTTTACTTTTGCGTCCATGAATGAGTCCTATTATATCTTCATTTTTGATCTGGCAAACTGGGTATATGTAGAACTTGCTCACTTTTGCCCATAGGGAGGTATGTCGGTTGCGATAGAAAAATTCGAAATTGTTAAGACTGATAGGTCAGGGAAAATGTTTGAATGAGGTTATTCCTCAAAATATTTAACTTTTAATGTGTTCTTGCTATAAGTTTGACTCCTCCTCTCCACAATAGGATTCAATCTCCTGACACGTGGGCCTACATATGTGCTTTCTGTGACGTACCTTCAGTTGTTGTTTGTTACCGATGATAGCCTAACCGTTAGTCTAAAATATTGACAACGTTCTATCTTAATCCATATTTTTATAAAAAGAATCTATCCAAAATATAAATAAAAAAAGAATCTATCCAAAATATAAATAAAAAAAGAAGGCAGCGTTGCAAAACGAACTGAATCCTTTTTTACTCCATAATTCCAAAGTTATACTTCTAACTTGAGGCTCATTTTTGAAAAGAACGACAGTTCACCAAAAGGATGGAATGTCATCGTACTCTTTCAGAACGCTGTCATACAAAGTATGAGTCTCTAGGTGTTATTTTGTCTGCACCCGTTTTCCAACCCAGGCATCGATAGGAAGGAGCTTCGGTATTCAGGATGCGTTTTCATCTTCTTGTCTGCAATCACTCGGCATCAGAAAACTTTATTAAATTCATTCACAGTACATTTTTAGCTGTACAACTAGTTTGTGAAGATCTGTGGATCCCTCCCGAATGAAAGGGTAACGGGACGGTTTCTGATATTTTCCTATCTAGAATGGATGAAACATTTAACTTGGCGGACGGTATTGAGCTCAATAGGTGATGACAATTTCCAACTTTCTTTGTTGATAACTCGAAGATTGAAAAGTGCACATAACAAACTCCTGAAGGAAAGTTTGAAAAATGTCTCTGCTTTCCACCCGTCGTACATTCGTTCTTTTCAAACGAATCCACCCAAAATAAGAAAGAAAAACAACGTTTCTAAGTGAAGCAAACCCGTTTTTTTCCTCACCGCTCTAAAGCAATACCATTATAAATTTATTCTCACCAAGAGTTAATCGAAGGGCCGGAGTAAACAGTCTCCCCCTCCCCGAGCTTACGTAGCCCATTCAAGCACCAGTCTGGGTCTTATCATCAAAGTGGGGTAGTCAGGGCAACATCGATTTACTCCCACTCCGACATACCGCGGGCGTCCTCGCCATCAAAACAACTTCCCTGCCTTCCTCTCCCCCCGGATCCCCACCCGGACATTAAAATTTAACGGGGCACTAACTTTGAATTATTTCTCGGGAAAACCGCTGACCCGTGGCGTCTCGCCGTGCATTTGGATGATTCCGGTGGTGGAGTTAACCCGGACGGTTTTCCCTCCGGTTCCGCCTCCTCAGATGGCGTAGGAAGAGGTATGAAACGTAAAATTTAATTTAAACTCATGAGAAACGTGTGCGGCTTTGTTGAATGAAAAACGTAAAAATAACGAGTCAAATCGTACGACTGTACGACACCGCACTTCATTAATGGTTAGTAGAATTGACTTTTGTTTTTAGCAAATTTCCTTAAAAAACGCTGCAAATTCTTTCACTGGGGTTTATTATTCAATCGGCTTGCGTTCATGATTTGAATTTCTACTAAGCTTTGGAGTGTACGTGTTTCACAGGATAGGGCGATTATTGAATTTCAGGATACATGGAGCACGTGAATCTGTTCTCGACCAAAATACCTATTTGGATTGATCAGTTGATCATATTTGTGTGCCTCCTGAAATCCAATTATCGCCCTATCCTGTGAAACACACAGAATCCAAAGCTTAGTAGAAATTCAAATCATGAACGCAAGCCGATTGAATAATAAACCCCAGTGAAAGAATTTGCAGCGTTTTTTTATTGAACCTCAATACCCCCCCCCCCCCCCCACACACACACACAATAAAAATATCTATAATTTATCAAGTCCTTTGGCACTCGTATTGCGTTAAAACTTCCCCAAATCCAAATTTAAACGATGTAGCCAAAGGTAGACAGATGTAGAGGGGGCATACAAATATCATCAACTGATCAATCCAAATAGGTGTTTTGGATTAGAACCGATTTACGTCGTCTATGCATATCTCCTGAAATTCGATAATCGCTCTATCACCTGTAAAACACGCACACTCCGAAGCTTAGTACAGATTCAAATCACGAACGCAAGCCAATTGAATAATAAACCCCAATGAAAGAATACTTATTTACCCCAGTAATAATATTGTATAATAAACCCCAGTAATAATATTGAATAATATTTACCTATATATTATCAGAATGCTTCAACCCGTGTATCGGCTACTGACTACACTACAAGTATTCACATCGGCTATCACTCCAGCATCCACATTCACTACAACTCGACGCTATCGGCCGGACACCACTAGGTTACAAACAAACAATAATAAACGAAAAAACGCAAATGTTGGCACCATAAATCGGGCCATACATCGGGAATGGTTTGACCTACGGACGTGGGGAAGGGCTCATTCGATTCCTAATGGTATGTTCTTCAAATAGGAAAATATTTAGGCCGATTCGACTAGTTTTGAGGTTTTCAGGGATTTTACAAAAGTTTTACAGCCCTTAAAGGGCACTTTAAATTGAGTGAGGGAGCTGGTTCAAGAATTGGGGCGTCGTCAGAACAAGATGGATTTTTCCTGAAAATTTCAGATTTTTTGCTCCAGCCGTTTCGGAGATATCGTGCGTACGGCGTACGGCGGACGGACGAAAAATTTTTTATTGCAGATTCGGATTCTACACCCTTTGAAACGTAAACCATGAAATTTTCAGGGGGGGTTAGAATTTTTTTTTTCCACAGCGATTTCAATGGTTTATTATTGAATAATAAACCAAAATGAAGCTATTGTTTTTTTTTTTCAATTTTTCCCGCAAAAGTGATTTTGCTTTTTAACTTATTTCAACATAATATTATATAGTCGAGACCCAACTAACAAATTGGCAGCTGACCTCAGAAGATATATAAAGAGAAGTGGGAGAAATGAAGGATTGAGTTCTGTTGACATCCAGTCTTTGGTTCCAGAGTCTCCACAATGTCCTGACTTCTACCTTCTCCCCAAAATCCACAAACCATACTCTCTCCCAGACAGTTTGCCCCCAGGCCGCCCAATTGTTGCAAGTTTTGGTTGTCCAACTGAGAGAATATCGACGTATGTGGATTCACATCTTCGGCCCATTGTGCAATGCCAACCATCCTTCATCAAGGATACTCAAGACTTTCTCAGTGTTCTGCGAGAGATAAGAGTTCCTGAGGATATTATTCTGGTCACTATTGACGTTGAGTCATTATACACTGAGATACCTCATGATGAAGGACTACAAGCACTAT